>FIZT01059767.1:0-29414 GCA_900065295.1 Paracoccus marginatus | reverse complement strand
TTACCACGTTATTTTGACGCCATTTGGCAACTTTTTTTCACTCCCCCTCCCCAACTTTCCAAAAAAAGTTAAAATCAGGGCACCCTAGTTAATATGCATCGATCGGGCAGAAATTTTTTTTGTGCCATATTGGGATACAGTCTAACAAATTTAGCCCCGGCCCCGATAAAAATTCAAAAGTTTGAAAATGTGTATCACCCTGGGGGGAGGGAGGCTTGTCGAATTTTTTGGAAAAAAATTCATTCGAAAAAATGACCAATTTTAATTTTTGAAAAAATTGACATCATTTTTATTTTTGAGGAAATTTGAAAAATGGACTTCATTTTCAGAAAAATTGCCAAATTTCATTTTTTGAAAAATTGACAAAATTCAATTTTCTGACCAATTGATAACATTTTCGTTTTTTAAATTCTGAAAAAAAAAATAGAAAAGTGGATATTTAATTTTTGGGAAAACTGGCTTCATTTTCATTTTTTGAGAGAATTTAAAAAGCGAAGAATATTTTTATTTTCAAAAAAAAATTCCAAAATTTTATATTTAGAGAAAATCAGAAAAATTATTATCGTGTCCATTTTTAGAGAAAATTTGAAAAATTCGGAATATTTTCAATTGTCAAAACTTGACATTTAAAAGAAAAAATTGATGACAAATTTTTTCAAACCAGTCTTTCTGAAAAAAGGCAAAATTTTCTTCCGCATTTGAAGAGAAACATTCGCCTCTTCCTCGAGAGCGCTGGTGCTCAGGTGCAGAATTTTCGTCGAAGTTTTTCTCTCAGTGATTGATCTTTTGGGGACAGACTCGTGGTGGGTGTTACTTTTTCGACGTGTCATTGATGAATTCAAGTACGTAGCTAGTGTCTTGACGTATGCATGCGTTCTGTTCCGTTCTCCAGTCTGTTCTGACTTGAGGTCGTCCTTCGAACCGGTTCTTATTCTTCGACTATGGAGCTGACAGTAAAGAGCCTAGTTTGGAATAAAAATCTAGCGGTACTTGGGTGAACAGTGACGGACGGATGTAGCGAAGAAAAATTGTATATTTTTGACCAGCAGCGTTGGCGGGAGGTCAGTCTCACAGTTGATGAAATTAAAATAGCATTTGCTCGTCGACTACCTCTGTGATAGGGCGCGAGGGGTCGAGAGAGCTACGTCATTGGTGGCGTTAACGAGTGTAACAAAATGCCGTTATATTTCTGGTACATGAGTCGCAGTACGTATTTTGCTTTTGTTCCAGCGCAGCGTACTTGTACAAGTGCAGAGAATGTACCATTGGTACTGTATAATAAACGCTATGTGTACGAACGAACGTCTTCAAGGACGAAACTATTGTAGGTACTGCAATCGCGATCGCGAGTCGCGATTGCCGCTGGTACCGTTATTTTGTGAATTACTTGGGCTGTGTTCGTTAGGTATTGCTGATTCGGTTCATCTATTTGACTAACTGGTCGAATGCAAATCGAATATATGTAGGTAATATAGAGAAGGTGAAAGACCTCGTATGATTAATTACCGGCTTGCGATTTGCCAAAGTTTTACTTCAACGTGGTTTTACGAGTGTTGCTTGTACATAGGCTGACTCGATGTGTGTTTTTTGTTGTTGATTCCCCTCGCCCACCCCTCTCTCAATCATCAAAATAGTACAGCTTTGAAGTACCAAGTGTGTCTGTTCATGCATTGCTTCGATTTCGATAAATAAAATAGACCGATTGCCTACCTAATCTACGTAGGTTTACCTTAATCGTCCAAATGTATTCAGCTTTTCGCCATTTCCACTGACTAGTGTACCTCAAAATCTAGTCTATTTATAATATTTTTCCATCTTGTTTCTTTTCTCTCTTTCTCTAATTTGTAATTTTTTAAAAATCAATCATAAAAATGTACTTACCTGGTGGATACAACGATATCAGTAGGTATAGGCGCCTCTCGGCTTCCGTTTCATGTATAACTCACGAATCTAATAATTCTGATCTCGTAAAATGATGTCCTATGTATTATGCTATTTCGTAACGGTCTCCTTTTTCTCAGCCGCCTCTCTCAGGAGACCACTAAAGTGTTCGAACAACGATAAAAGCATCTAAGCAATAATTTTCTCAACCATTAGATTAGAAGAAATTAATTTTCGAGTCGTTATCTCGGATACTGTAACGCACCGTTCATATACGCAATAGTAATTTACTTTCTTATTAGCTTTAATCAGTTTATGTTTATAGTAATATGCATATAGACGTTGCTGCTTCGAAAATACCTTCTCTACGATGACAAAATTAATTCATGTTTTTCTTTCTTGTTTACGTGTGTACCTACTGTTTATATATTCTGTATATTATTCGTAATGTGTATTATGACGTTTGACAATACAACACCCACTGAAATGTATTTTTTTTTTTCAATTTCTAGCTCTCGTGAGAAAGGGTAGGTTGTGACGACGAGCTGTAAAGAAATTATGTAAAAGTTCAACGTAATTGATACCTATTCAAAGCGCTACAATAAATGGGCCATTCTCGCGTACGACCGTACAGAAATTAAAATCAAAAAGAATTTTTGCACAAAGAGCTTCCACCGTGGATGTGCTAACTTTAAATTGAGGGCAACGGTATGTTCAACTCCGCATTGTTGTTTCTCAAGTGTGCCTGGTAAATTTTCACTCGCGCTGAAATTACCATTATGGATTCGTTAAAGCGAACACCGTTAAGCTCAACGAACAAAAAAATAATAATAATAAACTTCGCAGATGCTAGTTGACAGTTTTATTGAGGAAAAAAAAAACAAACATGTATGTATAACAAACAATCATGCGACTTTCTGTTACTCGAAATCGTTTAATAAAACGATATTCGAAACGAGAAACAAAACTCAAATGAAATTTACAAAACGAAACGTATAAATCAAAGAAAACCTATATGACTACAATACACAGTATAAACCTATATAATTATATTACACGAAACATACGCGAGACTTGTAACGATCAACGGTAGGAGCAACTCGAAGCGTTTTTAATTGCGCGACCATACGCATAGCGACTATACATAGAATGTATTACCTAATTGGTATAACATGAACGTTGAAAAATCACAGAGATCAACATAGTATAAATCGAAAAATAAATGGACTTGTGCAACGCTGAAGGATGAATTGATTGAACGGTGTCGATGAGCAATGCCTTCGATCTCGAGTAGGAAAACGATCACAGCGTTATTAAAGTAGTCCTCTGTAAGGATACCCACCGGCTTTCGCCTTAAATATGGATAATAAAGCGCTGAATAGGAAGGCGGCTATGATCACAGATATGACGGTGGTGGCTTTTTTACCGCTGGTGTGTTCGGCACTGTAGCTGGACTCGATCAGAGTAATGACGCACGTAGCGAAACATCCGTTTAATAGAAAGATAAAGTAAGTTTCGGCGATAAATTGTCCCTGAGACGAGCCATGTATGTAACTGACTCCGTTCTGAGATCTGTGGTAAAACGGCGGTCCTCTGATGTGATTCCACATTTGACCAGAGGTCATAGTTAGGCAAAATACAATGGTAATTATCGCCCACAAGGTGCGATTTTGCAAGAATTCGAAATTCTCTTGTTTGAAGTACATTACCAACGAACCGATGAAGAACATGGTTAAAAGAGCGAACGTACTGACGTAGTTCGGCGGTCTAAACACCTTGAAGTCCAGATCTGTCTTGTCAGTAATCCATCTAGCGATCGCCTCGGCCGAAAATCCAACTCGTTGCATGTCCAACTGTTGCAAGTCGCTTATTCTGCTGATCTTCCTTTTCGGTGGAAAGTACACGATAACCGGAGCTGTGTTGATTTGTAAGCTTTGAAATACGTCGGAACCGTCGTCGAAGTCCATCACTCCAAAAAATAATCTGTCCGATAAGCCGTGAGTCATTTGGAAGGATTTGGCGGCGATTAAAAATTCGTCATTGACGACGCTACAGATGGAGCACTGACGATGAGGTTCCATAGCCGTGAACATCACAACGAACGAGTAATTTCTCGACGACCACTTAACGTAGTCTTTAAATTTGAAACTGTTCAACTTAACTGTCGTTTTCTTGGCAGTCATCTCTTTAAGAGCGGTGATCTTTTCAGCCAGGCCGACATTTCGTTCGCTTTTGAAGTGATAAGTAAATTGTAATTGTACGAGAAGTACGATGGCCGTAAGTAATAACGCTGATACAGACTTCATTGTTGGATGGGTTGGATGACGAAAAAGATGGGAAAAAACAATTACTACATAGTTAACGAGCAAAACTATAAAATAATTGAAAATTTTCGAAAAAATTTACATACAAGTTTCACCTTTTAATTTCTTACGTGTTCGGTGCGGTTTCGTAGCCACAACAAAACAATCGTAATCAAAAAAGGGACCGATTCTCAACATTATTCGGTTTCTTTTTTCAGCGTACGCCATCTTGCGGTAAAAAATGTCAACACTGTTCGGTGTTGAGAATCTACCCTTGAAATTACGGTTCTGTGAAATCAGCTGTGAGCACTTTGTTTTGAATTGGCAAAATTTTCTGTGAAAACACCAAATCCTCGAGATAAATTTTGCAAATCGCAATTTCTTTTCCAATTTTTTTCGTCAGTTTTTGCATCGACATAGCTGGTTAATTTGCGTTTTATATTCAAAGTAAATGTCGTATTAAACGTGAGTAATTTGCGAGTTCGACTTTTTTTCTAAAACGTAGGTTACAAAGTGTTCCGCTTGATGTCAGAAATATGCCAGTTTTCGTACTTTGATTTCGCATGCAACGAACATCACACTTCACAATGGATAGATTGGATAGAAATAAAACTAGCGTCGAATCTTTAGGTTGTTTCGAATATGACACCAAGGAACGCCTAGGATTTGGTGCGTTTGCAATAGTTTTCAAAGGATGGTTTAAAGAGGTAAGATTCTTTGTCGAATATCGACGTAACAGTGTGATGCTAAGTTGTTGATTAACCCAATCTTTGCTTCAGAAACCGTCCACCGAAGTGGCTGTAAAAGTTATCGCCAAGAAAAATATTCAAAAATCTCAAAATTTATTGGAAAAAGAAATAAAAATCTTGAGTGTAAGTTGGACGATATAACTCTGTAGTACATCATTTTACTATTCCAAGGTACCTGTGTGTGAGAGTAATCCTTTTGTATGATTTTTAGGAATTGACTAAACTACAGCATGAAAATGTTGTTGCCTTATTGGAATGCGTGGTACGTATTTCATTACATTTAGTATCGATTCAATTTTGAACTGTTGATGTTTTATTGTTGTAAACTTTGCTCCCTTACAGGATCAGCCCACCAATGTGTTTCTTGTTATGGAGGTAAGTTATTTTGCAACTGTCTAGATACTTGGTATGTTACGCTTACTTAGTAAAAATGTTAATTGATTTTAATTCTTTTTTTAGTACTGCAATGGGGGTGACTTACAAGATTATCTGAATGGTAATATTTTGTCATGTTTTTAATTAATAGTACTTTACCAATAACTCATGTATTATGTTAACTATGCCGTTGATATTTCATAGTTCTCTTATGTGCTTACTCAAACAGAATTTATTGTATGTATGTTGCAATTTGTTATTTCAGTTAAAAAATCATTAAGTGAAAACACGATTCGATTATTTACCAGGCAGCTAGGTGAGCAAATCGATTACTCTTTTTTCTGTTGCTATAAATACAGATTGTTTTAATTTAATTTCATCACCAATAGCTGGTGCCATGCGAGCCTTGAATGCGAAAGGAATTGTTCATCGAGATTTAAAGCCGCAGAATATTTTGTTAAAATTTGACCCAAAAATCATTGCTCGTGATAAGAAAGGTTTAAGGATGTATCCTAGGCCGGAAGAAATCACCCTGAAAATAGGTAAATAATCGGTATCATATTTTTAGGAAAAATTTTATTTGTAACAATTTCTAATTTTCATGTTTTGAATTTTACAGCCGATTTTGGATTCGCTCGTTTCTTAACGGACGGTGTTATGGCTGCGACAATGTGTGGATCTCCTATGTACATGGTAAATAGAAATATTTGCTTCCAAGTTGTTATTGATTAGTGTCACATTACTGACTAACTTAATTTTAAATTTCAGGCTCCTGAAGTAATAATGTCGCAGAAATATGATGCCAAAGCGGATCTTTGGAGTTTAGGAACAATAATATACCAATGTTTGTTAAGCTACGCACCTTTCAATGCTACCACTCCTGCTGGTCTGAAAAACATTTACGAAAAAAGAGAAAATTTAGTACCAAGGTAACTAGTACTCGTAAAAAATCCTTTGACGATTTAATGCATTGCTTATTATGAAATAATTTCGTCGTGTTTCCAGTTTTCCGGAAAGCATTTCTCCCGATTTGAAAGATCTATTGACTCGTTTATTAAAGCGTAACTCTTCCGAGAGAATTTCGTTCGAAGATTTCTTTAACCATCCATTTTTGAAGAAAACTTCGTCACCGATGCGTCCTAAACCACTTCCAAGTCCACCGCGCGAACTAAGTGAGTTGTTGGTGATTTTGGTTCAGGCATTACTGTGTATGAAATTTTAATTTCACTTTATTCTTCGCAGCGGAGAAAAATTACGTCGAGATGCAAGATAAAAAGAAACCTAACGTTTTACCTGAACCTATAAAGTGTAATCAGTTGGAGATTTATAACAATAAATTCAGTAAGACTTCTTATGCCCGTATCATCGTACGACTCGACTTGTTCATTTTAACGAAATTTGTCATTTCCAGGTTACAATACAGTTATCAGCTCGGAAACATCAGACGATTTTGTCCTCGTATCTGCTAATTTACCAACAGATAAACAATGTCGTGAAATGAATTCTAGTCCTCCTAGACCATCAACTCTACCAATACAAATACCAAAAAATAGCTCATCTCCGAAGAAAATGCCAACTGAACGAGAAACATCCCCCGTTGCTGTTGAAAGATGGAACAGCGTTACAACTAACGTCAACTCAATCTCACCTCCTCCGGTGCGTTAATTTTAGAGCATTGCTTTTTATGACGAGTTGACAGTCGTATAATAATACAGGCTTTAATCATTTCCAGGTGCAATTTGTTTTGGGAACTCCGCCATTAAATAGAAGGCCTCCGGATTCTCCAACCGGAGTTTGCATGTGTAGTGGGGGTTCTAACAACAATAATAACAGAAATTGGGCAGTTACGCCGACCGGTTCACCGTTGAGACGTTCCGTTGTCAGTTCTCCACTATTGAGTAGCCCGTTCGCTCTAATGAATTCCAATAGTTTCGCTCCAAAAGCAGCCTTCAATACTAGAGCCATCACGTTACCAGGTTAATTTCGTAATATCTCGAATAATTTTTTGATTCGTCCGAATTCGTATTAATTTCTCATCAAATCGGCAGAGTTGAAAAATGTAGGCACAGCTATGGGTTTAATATATCCCGAACTAAACGAAGGCAGATTATTCCAACGAGAACATACGGAAATCTTGACCAAGTTAAATTTCGTTATGGTCCTGATAGAGTGCATTTTGGAATGCGCTAATCCTTCGCGAGAAAGAAGCGAAAGATTGGTGTTACTTGTTAGAGCTCTGCAACTGTTGAGCTGCGGTCTTACTTTGGCTACGAATGAACTAAAGTCTGGCCGTTTACAACCATCGAAGAATGTCAAAAATGGTAAAGCTTGACAAACTCGCATATTTTGTGGTGTAACTTATAAACAGACTTACATAATTTGTTTATTTTTTTCAGTTGTCAAACAACTGAACGAAAAATTCCACAAGTGTTTGGAAGACTGTAAAAAGTTGAACACTCCCAGTGTATTGGAAAAAGTTAGCGCTACAGCTGAGAAAATCCTGTACAACTATGCCATCGAAATGGTAATACATATTTTCACTGACTAGTTGAAACCTAGATGATTCTGGTGCGTTTTGAGGGCACGTGGCGTAACCATTGTTATTATTCATTTTAGTGCCAAAAGGCTGCTCTGAATGAATTGCAAAATAATTTGGCGGAATGTTTCAAAAGATATCAAGTGGCACAAATCATTCTACACAGCTTAGCTCAACAAATCAATCACAAACAAGACAAAGCAATGTTGAGTAAATGTGAGTGATCTTGCAACTTTCAAAACCAATTAAATACCTACTCTCTTTTGCTTTACTGTTAAACGTTTATGTTGAAAATAACTATATTATTTTATAGATCAAGCTGCCGTAGAAAAAAGACTTTCACTGCTGCAAGATAAACAACAATTCATTTTCGAAAATAATTGTTACATTTTAGAAGATGAAAAAAATTCCAACGACGCGTTCTAAGTTTATCTTCAGTTAGGTGACGATTCTTCTTCTCAATGCAAAAAAAGCTTTCGTTTTACAATAATTTGTAAATTTTATAAAGTGTACCAAGTTTACTGCATGTAGAAGTTGTTTCTCATTTTATTCAAATAAGCAACGATAGCATTAACAATATGTTATTGTAAATGTTCTTTATGTATGTGTGAGTGTGTTTAATATTTTATACATTATGCCGACGCATAGAGGACCTTCTTTTTCTTTTATGCTTTAATTTCTCTTTTTATACTTCTTTTTTTGTTGTTGTACGTAGAGATGGATAAGTTTAAGTAGTCATTTTAACTTTATTAACGAAACGTTTCACATGAACGAGATAGAACCATTAATGAGGGCGTTGAAACAACCTCTTTTTACCTTTTTTTTTTCTCTTACTCGTGAAGTGGTGTTTACAAAGATTGTTTAATCATTAAAACTACTATCATGTGTTATGTTGGTATTTTTATTAATTTTTTTTACAAAATTACGCGTTGTTTTGTATTTATTAGAGTCTAAATCTATATGCCGCATTTTCTGGGTACTGAAGAAGATCTGCGAACCGATATCATATAAGTTTCGAGTGATTTTTTCAGGTTTTTATTTTCTGTCAATAACTCTTGTTTTTTCTTTTTCAATGATTCGTAATCAATTTTCGCATTGTTGAATCGTTTCCAAAATGAACGAAACTTGGTATAAGATATAGGATCCTATTAAATAAAAAATAGAAAATTTTATTTTTCAATTTTACCATCTCAAATCCTCAAATTGCTCAAACTTGAAAAAAATTCGTTACGTTTGGGTCATCTTTCATTTCATCCAGTTCTAAACAAAATGGCGTACTCGGTTCAACTTCAGGTGCATGATTGCGAATTGTTTGACCAATATTCTTCATTTGAAGTAAATCGACTTGTTTTTTGAATTTTTCTTTTAAATTCTGAAATGTTGCATTCAGTTGTAGTGTAAATTTATCGACCAGTGTGCCATTTCATTTACTTACTTTGATGCACCGGTTACTGATTTCTGACAATAGTTTCAGTTGTTCGGCATCTCGTGCTAACACGCTTTCATTTTGCTCTCGAAACTTACGATGTTCTTTTCTAATTAGTTGTTTCTGCGATTTCAAGTGTTTTATGCCGTTTTCGTAAGTTTCAACGAGTGTTTTGTGCTTTGACGTTAATTCTTTTATCGTATCGGTTAGTGTGGCTAATTGCTGGAAATTTTCAGCGATCCTAGCAGTGTCTTTGTCATCTTTGTTCGCTAATATGTTGTAATGCGCTTTTTTCGTATCCGTTGTGTCACTGTGATGTTTTAAAACTTCGTTATATTGAGTTTTCATTTTACGAATTTCATCCGTGTACTTTTCTTCCATTTTGACCATCGTGTAAAGTAGCTGCAAGTGCAAGAAAAAGTTGAAACGACAGAAGCTGCAGTACGCTGACTGTGCAGTAATACATCTACATACATCGTATCGTATTTGGTGAGTTCTATATTTACTATTTGATTGCTTATAAATGACCGGAAAGTACTGCAGTTCTTACTTTGGTCTGCAACTCATTCTTATTGGTACTGAATTTGTTTTTTAAATCTCTAGTACGTGATTCGGATTTTTGTCTGGAATCATTATACATAGCTTGTAATTTGTCAAACTGACTCTGAAATTCTCGCTTGAGTGTGGTTCGTTCTGTTAAATCGCCATGGACGATTTCGTCAACTTGTTGAGTGTACCAGTTTTGCAAATCAGATAACCTGCTTTGATGCAGATCTGTATTTATGCCAGAATAGGTTAACAATGGACAATGCGTCGTGGTGAATAGTATAAAAACGTATGATAGTCGCACCTAGCAGTTTGAGAATAATTTCCATCTGTGTTTGGTATTGTAAAGAGTATTGGAATTCGGCATCTTCGAAATCGCCTAACAAATTCTCGATTACTTTGTTCTTACATTCTAGACCTACTTCGAAACGTTGTTTCATCGTCTAGTTCGTGCAAATGAGAATATTTTACGAGTTATTAGAAGCCTTTTTGAGTTCAAAAATTTGAAGATGATACTTTCAGATGAAATCCTACTTCCATATCTTCTTTCAGTTCTTTGCACTTGATCTGTCGCAGTATGTGTCTCCATTGTTGATTAATTTTAGCAGAATTCAAACGTGCAAATGCTTCTTCATGGACCATTTTCGTCTAATAGGAGAAAATAGACGTGGAATTTTATGTAAGTAGCTATTTATGCCCAAGTTCTGATCGCAGTTGCGGATTTTTGGGAGAGTGTATGTACTTACTTTTAGGAATGTAGCCACCAACTCCTGCTTTCTTCTTTGAGCTTCTTCTTCCATCGCAGCTTTATGCTGCAAATATCGCAGTTTTTCTTCTTCAGTCATTCTAGCTAGTTTATTACCTCGATTTTTCTTTTTCGGCGCCATTTCAATTTCTTTTGCGAATATTTCTCAATCGATGGACTTTTAAATTATATTAATTAGGCGAGTGAATTTGTCGGAAACATTCATCTCTTGAAAGTGATTGTTTTTCAGTTGCCACGACGACGATTTTTCATCAAATACCTGCATAATAAAACGGAGAAAGTGCATTTTCTGCGTCAGAACGTAGTGAGGGTTTGTATTCAACCGAATGGTTCATTGGTGTAATTGTGAAAAAAAAAAAGCTGCAAAGTCTGGAAAAAACTTTTTTATCCGTAGAGTAAAACGCCTATTTACAAATACAGTATTTGGTACACTAATTTCAAAATTACTCGTGTATTTAAATAATTTTTACAACACAGCCGAATAAGATTTTTGAGGCTCTGAAATTGTAGAGGCTCAACTTATAATTAGTTTTTGTTTGGCAGCGACTATAACAAAAAAGTATACGATAATCGAATATGGCCAAAGTCACAGCTGCAGTTTCAACTCATTGATATGAGTTGGGGAAGAAAAAATAAAAGAGGAAAACGTTTCGAGGAATGTTAGGTTTAAGTATACGTGTTCGTGGTAGCAGCATATCTTTTAAAAAGTAGCTGCACTAACGTAATAATTCGAGATTCTTATGTTACTTTGAGAAGAAGTATCTAAGAGGAATAATACTGAATACGTACATTTTAGACAAAATAATTATTCATTAGGTAACGAAAATTTGGCATAAAAAACTTTCGCCATTACACACTAGACATAAATAAATGAAAAAATACTCGTAAGTAGGGGAAAGAATAGTCCTACGTATAAAAAAAAAAAACGAAATAACAGCTTTAAAAAAGAGACCATTTTGTGAAAAAAAGAAATTAATTAAAACCATATTCAAACGAACTTTTGCGTTTAAACTTGTAAACGCGTATACCTGCACCTTTGCGCACATTTACAAGGATTGCAGGTATTTAAATTCGTCTCAACTGGGCGCAGCCGGTTGATACATTTGGATATGTGTAGCTGGAGTATGTTGATATTGCAACAGCATGATCTGCGGCTGAATAGCTGTTGGCTGCTGGGCTTGCGAAGAGCTAGGCTCGGGTTGCTGCATTTCGCTAGGGTGAGACTGTTGTACCATCTGCTGCTGCTGTTGACTGCCACCGGGTTGGACATCGACCACAATTCCGGTGGTGTTATCGTCTTCGTGATCTAGATGATCGGCTTCGTATTTACCTCTTCTAAATCTACCGTATAACGACGAATACGGCAAATTGTAGTGTATAGAAGCTTGATTAATACTCATTTGGCCTAATCTGTGAAAAGAATACGATTTAATGGCTGAATTTACTGAGATCAGTGCATAACATGGATGTTGAAAATGCTCGTTAATTACCTGATGGCTTCCAAAGCTTCGGACATGGCGTCTTGAGACCAAGGTGTGGGATTACTACGAGATAATTCGATTTTCTCTCGTTTACATCGTCCGTAAAGTGTACCGGTTGGAATACCATATTCGGTAGCTGCCTTCTGAACGGTCGTTTGTCCGGTCCTGATAGCTTCCAAAGCTCTTTCCAAGTCATCTTGTGTCCAAGCTGTTGGAGCTGCGTTGAACGGCGCTGCCAATCGTATACCTTCACGTCTGGCTATTTTATACAAAGTGCTACTAGGAATACCTGCGCATGTTGAAAAGTAATACTACGTATTGCTTTTAACTGGAATTGATGCAGTTGTATAGAGGTCAACTTGATACTCACCGTAAGCTTTACTAGCTTTATTCGCGCTCAGAGATCCGGTTCGTAACGCGTCGAGAGCAACGTTAAGGACATCTTCGTTCCAAGATTTTGAAGGACCGTCTTTTTTCGGAGTATCTATACCGAGTCTGTGCGCTCTTTGCCACAAAGTTGTCGATGGAATACCGAACGTCAAGGAAGCTTTGGTTAAACTCATGTGATGGTTTCGGAGAGCGTCCAACGCCGCGTCCATGTCTTCCTGGGTCCAATCTTTTTTAGACAAAGTCATGTTATTTTTACCGTTATCACTGCCGACTTCTACGAACACGCGATAATTCGAGATGAGATTTTTGGTCCAGGAATAGGTAAATGATGGATTTACTGTGATAATTACCGGAAGAAGGTGCAGATGAAGTGGACGGTATTAGTCCTAGTAATTCTGGAGTGATCATCATCGTTTGCATTGTATGCTCGTCGTCGTTCATACTCTGGATACAGAAAAACAATGCATAGTTTGTAATTATTTCACGAAAAAATGATACAAATGACTACCAATCGGTAAAATATACTTACGTGCTCAGACATATGATTCTCGATCGTATCCATGCTATCTGAAGTCTGATCCATGGTCCTCAACGTTTCAAATTTAACTTTCATGTCGTCCGTTTGCATACTAGAAGTATCAACTGCAAATAATGTGAAGAATCCTAATTAGGTTTTTTTTTTATTGGATAGAATACCAAATCAAAATCATTGCGATGATTTTACCAGCGATATCTCTGTGGGTTGGACTATGCTGTTGCATTTCCAACGAATGGCAATGTACTGGAGTAGCCGTAGGTCCTGGAGGCTGCCCTTCTGAGATCATTTCCACGTCTGTTTGTTTATCTTCGGGATTTGACATCTGAGATGGCGTTGGTCCAAGGTGATGACTATTTCGATCTAAAAGTAAAGACTGCGAAAAAGAAAAAAATTAGTACGATAAGCCATCGATTTCACATAGTGACATTGATTAGGTAGTGTACAACTCACTTGCTGAGGCTGTAAAGTTGTTAGTGTAGTACAGGAAGACATCATTGGCGATGGACTAGTCATGATAATTTTTTCGTTTTGTTGGCATCGTTGTTGTTGCTGCTGCTGCTGATTGCTTTCTTGAATGTAATGTAAAGACGAATGAACTGTTGTAGACATTTGTTGCTGATGTCGATTATCTAATATAACTACAGGTACGTTGTTGGCCGTTGATTTGTCGTCTTCGTCTGTTGAGGTTGCTACAGTTATGCAGTTGGTCGACGGTTGCATGTTGTGGTACTGTATTGGAATAAAAAAAATTAACGACTTCAGATTTTTCTGTTTTCAAATCTCGTTTCAAAAAAATGCAGTCGTGTTTACTTGTGGAGTATTATTCGTCGTATTTAAAATATCGTTAGGATTTATAGTACTGGACTGTATCAGTTGTACTGATCCTTGTTCTACTTGAGCACCGGTGTTGGTCTTGGTATCTTTGATATAATATTTTCTCGTACTGTTGACATCTTGCGGCAGATGTTTTCGTTTTATATTTGCCGAAAATCGTTGTACGGCTGGTTTCAATTTGGCGAGTATTTTGTGTTGTTTTTGCGGCGACGATTTATCGTGCATCATCATCATATGAGCTCCTAGAACGCTAACGTCTGTTACCGATTCGCCGCACCCAGTCTCATCCATGTCGTCTTCTTCGCCTTCTGGCACTTCGCATAATCCTTTGATTTTCAAATGATCTGCCGTTTTCAGCAAAGACTAAAACGAGATCACATAAGTACCATTTTAGAAAAGACATCAAGTATTTGAAATTGAAAGGAAATCGTCGTATGCGCTAACCTGTAGCTCGGCTTCTGAAACGTTGATTTCGCCACGGTATACGAAATCGATGATGAATTTCAAATCATTGAAGCCAACTTCCTGCGGCAGTATTATGGTCGGATGTTTACACGGATTATCTGTGAGTAGTTTTTGAAAATACGAAGAACACGCAGATAAAACGACCTGTGCAGAAACATACAAAGATATAGGTAATTCAAACGATGAGCAATCTACTCGCTCGATGTATACTACAGATGGTTCTGCATTTCGTGATCTTACCTTGTGAGCTTTTAGAGAGTTGTCATTACAAGTCAATGTCACATCGACGAAAGCTCCGGTACGTAGCAGTTGATAAAACACCGACGTCATGTTCGACTGATAATTATTCCATCGTAAACAGTAATGTTGTCCGATGTTGGCCATTTCGACGCGACACCAACGTGCGATTTTTCGTTTCTGTTTGTACATCATAGTTTAGATTTAGTATCGAGAATGCAAACAGAATATATATCAACGTAAAACTGAATACTACACGAGTCGAACTATCACTAGAGAATGGAGTATGGAAGAGTGAGTTATGTATAAAAAAAGAGTGTAGATTGTAGAATGATAGTATCTCTGGTGTTTTTAACCTGCGATCTACGAGTACGATCATCGCCGGAATATCTTTCACCGGTCGTTACTTTCTGGTGTTTGTTCAAGTATCTGTCTACCTAATGCAAGTACGCTATAATGTGATGTACTTTCTACCAAGCTGATTCATTTCGCTCGCATTCGGATAGTTTTTCGATTCAGAAGTATATAGTATTACTTTCTCTCTAGTTTGTGCTTAGGCCAGATGGAAAATAATCAGATGTGTAGACCGAAGTAGTAGAAGTTGGATCAATCAAAATTGAATGAAATGAAACTGGATTGGATTGGTGGTTGTATTTCGTTAGGTACTTGAGAAAAGTGTTTCAGGAGTGAAATGAAATTCATTTTTGTTCAAACGACAAACGACTAGACGAATTGAATTCAAGAACTGAATAATAAAATGCAAAATTTGCAACTCTTCATTTTACATTATTTTTGATACCTAACGATTACTGTTGACTTATTGTTATTAGTTTTAAGATATTTGTTGCTAACGGAACCAGAAAATCATGGATTGTTGTTAACATCGACGTCGATCGATCTAAGAGACCAATGTAAGATCTGATTTTCTTATCATCGTCACGAATTATGATCAGACACCGGGTAACAGAAGTAAACTGAAGAATTATAACGGGCAGATTTGAAATGTAAACAGCATAATTTATAAGGTACTATTTCCCAAGTTTGTGTTTTTCATTCGTTGACTGATGAGTTTTACCTCATTGTACCTGAACTACGATATTGAGTTTTTTAGTGCATATCGATGTAGAGCCAACTTAGTACTTTCATTTGAGTTATATGTACATAATTGCCTCATTAATTGAAAACAAATGTAGTATGTAAATGATAAAATGAAGACTATCGTCATGTAACGTTCACGTTCTGCTCCGCCGTAGATAACTCAACTCATGCATCAAGCGAAAAATCGTAGAAGTTCAATATTGCTGCATTAAGTACTTCATTCAACCTCGTCGATGTCGATTGAGATATTATGTAAACAAATCACACCTGCTTCAAGACTTAATTTCATACCTTGAAATTTTAAAATATGAACTACGCACACGCTATTTCTATTTCCTACACCAACGAAGTATGAAAATAGAATGATTATTGATTGTATTGAAACGAGTTTGCAATTTGATAAATGTGAATACGTAAACGTAGTAAGTTCAACATGACGATCGTTATTTTATGCCTATGAACGCATACGTCAGTCAGCACACCTCCCTAAGACAAACACCGAGTTCTTTCATCCTGAACATAGACATTAGACAATACGAATACAAAGCCGATCATTCGCATTGTAAATCTGAACTGTTTTGCTTTCTTCTCTCACAATAGACAAGACACCGTACCACGACACGCTCCTACATTCATACACCATATAGTGATAATAGAAGAAGAAATTATGAAAACACTAATGTGAAATGGTGGAAAGAAAAAGCAAAAAAAAAGGGAAGGAAAAAAACCGTAGTTGATGACTCAGAGTCAGAACATGATTCTCGCCAAAGGTGGCATCGGCGTCGGGCAATTTTCGGCGGCTGAACGCTGAAAATTCTGGGGTAGCCAGTACGCTACAGCACTTTGGTACCCGGTGCCGTTGCCGGTACCGTACAAAGATGGATAAAAAAGGAATTCGTAATAAAATGGAAGTAAAATAAAAAGACCTCTTTAACAGTACTTACGTTTGTTCAGACAGTCCTACAGAGTTAAGAAACGAAAGAGAAACCGGGAAACAACAATTTATCGGCACTCGTAGTAGAAAACACCAAAACGGAGAAAGATAAGCAACATTATGTTGTACACTTCTTCATCATCTCGCATCTCTTTTCAGACTTTTCGTCGTTCTTTTTCTTATTCCGGTCGTACGCCCCTTCTACGCGCATGGCGTCGTTAGGCGTCTTTTATACGGATTACAAGCTCTGAAACGTGAAAATTGATTGAAAATCAACGTACTTGCGTGGACTAATGGACGAATCGCGTATGTAAATCTCATTCAGCCCGCGTAGGTGTTATTTTTACGAAATTTAAAAAAAAATTCTCTCGAAACTGGCGAATAAGAGTATTCGAATTGGTTGCGCAGTTTAGACGGGCTTATTCTGAGTTTTGCTTTGTGATCGGGCAGCTAGCCGCCGATTTCGTCGTTGCGGCGGTTGTTGTACCAAGCTCCGCCTCAAAACAAATGTTCCGGTGACGGTACGATTCCGTTTTGGGCTCTACCACGCTCAACTCGAGACGTTCTACACAGCCGTCGTTGAGCTCGTGCACAAGCACTCCTGCTCTTTTCAATAATCAAGTCAAGCAGCGGCGGCATTATTGAATAGCGCATAGCAGTAGCGTTCGTTCCATGTTGCCAAGTCGTGTATGCTAGCATTTAATGACGAATTTGAACACATACGTATGTACGTATTACATATGTACGTACTCGATTTAGAAGTTAATACGATGAGAATAGCGAACGAAACAAAACTTCGAGTAGTTATGGTGGTTTATTTGACATTCCTATTCGATTACTAACATTTGTTTTCGAATCTACATATTCAAGAAAGAATATTGTTTTTGTAGTCAGTTCAAATTATTGATTTTATTTTACTTTGGCGTTGTAGTTGTAGATTGAATTCTTTTGAAACATACTATTCCAATATTTCAACATTTTGATTCTGACGAGTGATCTTATGTGATGAATGAAGTAAAACTACGAAATGTACTTTTCATCTCGACACCTAATTCGATTGAAAATGAAAATCAAAACAGAACTGATTTCATCGAAAGTTTATTCAAGTACAGAGATCATTAAAAAAAAACAAACGCTTAAAAAATTAACGTACAGAAACGTACAACAGAACTTATTACTAAATAATCTCACGACTATGAGTAAGAATCACTAGATCGACATTTCGACAATTTTGAGCAGAGTAAGCCGCGTTTCTTACTGAAATTTTAGCTTAAATTAGCGTACGAGATGATAATACGCACCGCAAATACATAATATTACAATTATGAAGTTATGAGAAATAATTCCTGCTGATTGTCGATAGCAATTCTCGCAGCAGCGGTTAAGCTTGATCAGTAATTTATTTTAGCAACGATGGTAACGTACGTACAGTAAAAACCTATACCTAAATACATAATAAAGACAACAACAATGATAAAGTTAACGTAAACGATCACAAGCTTTAATTAATTAACTTAATATTTCGTACCACATCATCATCATCATCGAGTACAGTCGTTCGTGGACTAAAATAGTCCTAGATGATCTTCTGACCAGTATTGCGTAATGATAATAATTGTGTAAACATCAATCAAAGGCGGTCGATGAGGTAATATACTTATAAAATAAAAATCAGTCGAAAGATGATCGTACAAAAAATTACGAGTAATAATAATAAAAAACATAGGGCTGGGGGACGAGAGAATAATAATAACATAGGGTATAGGCATTTATCACAAATGAAAGTCATTCGATTAATTGTACTGTTCACCTAACATGGCATATTGATCTTGTACTTCTTGTAGTTCGCGTATTTCCGCGTCCGTAGCTAAATTCGATATTTCTTTTTTCAATTTAGCCACGGTTAGTGGTTTGAGCCTCTTCATCGTTTGCGAGATGCTCAAAAAGAAGAAATCCAAGTCGTCCATTTGCGGATACATTCGATAGTCTTGATTCATAGAAGCGTATCCGTTATCCAAACCGAAGTAGTTATTTTCTTTGGATTTCCTTTTACGCGAACTCGCTGTAAAAAATGTAGTCGATGGTTGTTTTACATAGCAATAGACGTATGTAGGTAAAAGGTATCTGCGGCTGTAAAATCTCACCAGTCGTAGTTTCGTCTTCCATTTTGATGTGCGAAACCGATAAAACTTGGTCTGGTGATTCGATTTGAGTATCGTCGCTGTCGAATAACATTTGACTTCCGTCTTTCGGCTGGCAAATGAACGGATCTAAGAATTTCAGGTGTTTTTCGAATTTGTACGGTTTTATTCGCAAACTTGTTCCGGCCTTTTCTACTTTGTTTAAAAACTTCACGTACGAGTCTCGAATCGATTTCCAACGTTGTCTGATTTTCTCTACAGCTGCACAAATCAAAGTGATGATATAGTAAGTTTCGTGCCATTTAGACTAGCTCAATACGAAAGAGTACACGAATGTGCACGTGCTCAATGCTCATCTTGTTGGGAAACGGGAAGAAAAGAATAGGTATCTACATAAATTAAACGTCATGAAATTCATCAATACAGCACACAAGGCTGTATTGGTAATCGCATCGTTCAAAATGCGAAGAAGAATGAAAACGAGAAAGAGATGAAGATAGCTTCTTTGATTTTATCTCAAATAATAAGATTGAATTGGGTACGTTGTACTATTCTCCTGATGATAACTGACGCGGTTCTAACTGAAAGTGAAAGGAGAGAGAGGAGGACGAGGTAAGGTAACTGTTTCAATGTAGTGGAGGCGAATTCAATCCACTTTTAGCTCTAAAGTGGTAAAGTAGCGAGGCGAATCCCTACCAAGTCTATCAAACCACCTTTTACATACATACACACACACACACACACATATATACACAAACGAAAATCCATGTAGTAGTAGTAGTAGTATCGAACATTTTAACAAGAAGAGCAGCGATAACTGGTAGGTATGTGCGGTTTGTTTGGGAGACGGCGGCGGCAGGCGAAAAGCGAAGCGATTTTTACTGGTGGAACTGAAAACAAGACTACAACAACAACAGCAACAGCAACACTTACGTTCATTTGTATCCAAACATTGTCTAACTGCTTCCCACGCTTCGGCTTTGATTTCAGTACTTTTGTAATCGCTTCTCATATGATTGTACAGTACTGGATGCTGCGATACGACCGATATCAGTTTCTCATCGTAAGAAGTCATCGTTTTTTTCTTTTTTTCTGCCACCAGTATTGGGATTTCGGTTCGAATAACGCGTGGACTGCGAAGTGTTCACGGGAAGCGAGCCAGCACAGCGTGAAAACGAAAATCACGCGCGTACGCCATTAAACGTATACTGATGAGGAAATCGCGTTCGCCGAGCGGCTACGTTCTCTACTAGAAAATGACGCTCCGCACGCCAGCGTATTTTTTGTGCGCGCGCATAAATCGTTCGCTTTTCGTCGGTACTTTTGTCACGTTCAAGCGTTCCATTTTCATCCTTTACGCGCGTTTCCATTATTCTCCATGGACGGCAATCGGCGACATTTTGACGGTTTACCACCGTCGAAAGTAAAATTTCGATTCTTTTTCCTGTACCTTCTACGTGGACAGAGTAGAATAATGTATTGGTAGGTATTCGAAAACACACGCTGATTGCGTAGAGTTGACCTAGCGTCGCGCCGCGTCGCCGTCTTCTACGGATGATTATAAATAAAATTCGCCATGAGTCACGCTAACGTACAATAACTGGCACTAGTTTTACCTACGTTGAATGAGACGATTCCTGATTCCAACTTATGTAAATAAAAACCGCAGTTTCGAAGTAAAAGTTCATTTTGTACTTTTTTTCTCGTACAAATGAGCTCATTTGCGGCGTATAGTATAACTACAATTCAATTATGATTCAGTTTCCTCTTTGAAGACTTCTCAAATATTGGTCTACGTTTTTATTCGGCTTGGATTGGCTTGAGCTTTGATCATCGAGTTGAAAAATTGTCAAAAATTTAGTAACTGATTGTAAATTTACCAGCTATGTTTATAACAGCATACTATAGGTACTGATGTGCCGATTCATTAAATTTCGAACGAAAGCAAAGCATAGTTGAAGTTCAACGATCGCTTTATGAATTCGACGTGTGTAGAATTACAATTTGCATACACAACAACAACGATGCGGCGATCTTATTGCACCTGAATGTCGCAAACGCCAAACGTGAACGTGTAGCTTGAATTAATAATCATCGAACGAGTGAAATGTACACAAATTTTTTTCCCACTTCCATCCATGCACATATTAATATCGGTATTTCTGCAATCAACGTACGCATGCCATGGAAATAATTAGTGTTTAAAGCAAACCCATTAGTATACTAGGCTGACGTGAGTGAGTTTGTGAACTCACTTCAATTCATCCGCGTAAATTTCAACTTTATAAATCGTAAGATAGATGTACCTCAGTATTACTCATATCGTCGCACTTCTCGTATAACGTATTTCTATTCCATCAATTCATCATTTGTAATGAATTCACGCCAATAAACCTCGTACATAACGTCGCGTCGTACGAAAGTGAAGTACAAAACAACGTACTTATACTTGACAAACTGGCAACGTCGCTTCTGTACTCCTGCTGTGGTCGTATAGCTCATTCGGCTGTTCGGCTCGGCTAAATAACTGTGGGATTGCTGGTATGGTTGGTTTCCCTTCATCTTCAAATGACCCTCCGTGTTTCTTCATTGTGTTATGCTACGGCGCCCGCGTTGCGGCGTTGGTTGGGTCTCTTCGTACATTTCTGTACGCGTCGCTTTGCACGCGGCGGCGCGGCGTATATGTACGCCCGCATCCGCACCGTCGTTTAGATGCCAGGGCCGGTGATGGCGGTTAGTAGAAGTTGAAAAATGTTGCCAGTTCGTAGAAATTCGAAAGTGTCTACAAACTCTACATTGTAGGTTTATGATACGGTACCGCATGCCGGTACGTTGATGTTGATGGATGAGTATTGCTTTTCGAGTATTCAACTAATTAGTAGGTAGGTACTTCTACGAAAACAATGAAAAATCGAGAACTCAACTGTGGCCTCCGGTAGAAACGAATTACGTGGTGCGGTGCGTTTACGCAAACATAAATACAATCTACATTGCGTATAGTATGCGGTATCAATTCATTCGAAAGTTCCTTCAAAAATATCTGGGCATCCGAATGTTTATTCATATACATAATGTATGGGCCTGGCACTAAGCAGCTGTACAAATTCCTTATTTATTCATTTAAATTATTCTTTTTCAATTTGTATAAAGTAAAACAATCTCGAAAATCCGCCCATTCAACGATTCGCCGAGCCATGAATTTCATGTTCTCGCAAGGCATACCCGTCGGCGTCGCAGCCAACAATACAAAAAACGTACCATTTCGTTTTGAAAATTTTCTCACCGGCAACACTGTTTTTCTAGCTGTACACCACTTTTATACGAAGCCGTGTGGCGTGTTGAGGAAAATACTCCCGTACATACGCCACATCCTTTACGTACTTTTACACACTACTACAAGCAAACACAACAACATGAATAAGGCCACTTGTGCATTAACGGTTCCCAACGAGAGAATCGTACCGTCTCAGCGCCGAATTTACGGAGGGATGAAGTTGCGCAGATGGGTATAGTGGCCGTATACGCGCAGAATGTTCCGCTTTTTCTGTTACACCACATCTTTAGCTTATAAACGACGCCTTCTGAAGGGTATGCCTGGCTACGTTTTGAAGTCGTTCGCTTATTACTTGAATGCGAGTCTGACGTAGCGGTTGTGAGGTAGTGTCGAAACTCAAATGCGTTGACTTAAAGGTTCTATGTGACACTTCAGTAATTAAAAATTCTGTTTGAACCAAGTGCATTGTTCGCGATTTTCGAAAGTTATGCGTTGAAAAATTATTTGTTATGTGCGTTTACGATATTTCCGGTTGAGAAAAGCCAATTTAAAGGTATGTACGAAATAGTAATTTTTTCGATCAAGGACGTGTGGTCGCCATGTTTTTTTTAGCCCGTGTAAATGTGAAAATAGACGCGTTATTGTTGCTAATTATTAGTATTATTGCTCGTTCGATTTGTTCGTCGTTAATTTTATATAGTTGAAGAGAATGATATTTTGTCGTTCAATTTTCGCGCTGAATTAAATTTTTAACGGTTGCGGTTACGTTTGCGTGGGACGCGCCATGATTTGTATGTACGAGTGAAATTTCTTCGCAGTAACTCTCGCGAATAAATACTTTTGTGGGTGGGATTTCTTGAAAGTTCTACTTGACGAGTTCGCGACGTTCGCGTTCATCCGTATTCTTTCATTTCTTGTAAATTGACGTCTGTCGCGGTATTTCATTTCGATGTTGATTTTGTATAGTTATGTATATGAAACGTGAAGTTCTCGTTCGTACTTTTAATGTACTGTTAATTTTCGCATTGAGGTGAGGTGGTAACTGTTTTTTTCGGGGGTAAGGTTCACCTATAAATTTTGTTTGATGTATATCCGTGTCTATCTGTGTAGCGAGCTAAGGTTCGCGTTCCTAGTTCCTTATTTTTTTAGCCTTATATTGGCTGTGACCGATCAACCAAGATCTTGTAGTCTTGAATCTGTGCTAATTTCATTTTCGTCTCGTATGTGTAATCGAATCGCGTGCTCGTAAAATTTATAGTTCGGCTCGATGAATTTCTGTTGCGGTAGAATCGTTTATGACCGTCGATGATTAATGTGTCGTGTGTGTTCTGCTTTCAGGTCTGTGATACAAGATGTCTGATAACCAGCAATTTTGTTTGCGGTGGAACAACCACCAAAGTACTTTGGTGCAAGTGATCGATAGTTTACTATCCAGCGGCGTTTTGGTCGATTGCACACTTGCAGCCGAAGGACAGTATTTACACGCGCATAAAGTCGTATTATGCGCCTGCAGTCCATATTTAGAGGTGAGTTTCGTTTTTTTTTCTTCATTTGATATTTCGTGTTCGGGTGAATAGTGGTGATTATTAACGCGTCGTTTTGTCATTCCGTTTACGTAGACGTTATTAAGTCAGCACTACGAGAAACATCCGATAGTCATATTAAAGGATGTCAAATTCCAAGAGCTCAAGTCGATGATGGACTACATGTACAAAGGCGAAGTGAATATTTCCCAAGATCAATTAGGGCAATTTTTAAAGGCTGCTGAATCGTTACAAATTAAAGGCCTAACGGACGGCGGAGGCGGTGAAAATGATTCCAAAGATGTTGGCTCTACGTCACACAATAAAAGGCACGATCCACCGCCGATAAGAAAATCTGTACCACCTAACCAATCTAGATCATCCGTCGTCTTACCATCTCATGGCACCGGTAAGAATTTTCTTTTCTCACGCCTTTTTTTTGTTTCGTAACTTTTGACCAGCTGACTAAATCGTATTCGTTTGTGTTGTTCTCAGGTCTAACTATCGAACCAAGTAAACGATCATTACCGTCTCATTTATCAGAATCACAACCCGATAGTCCGATTCGATCGAGAGAAGGCAGTTCGTCACCGACACCTCGTAAAAGACAAAGACGACCACGAAGGCCTTCGCAAGGCGATGACGACGTTCATCAAGATAACTGTGATCTTCCAATGCAGCAGCAGTCTATTCTAAATACCGTTCCTATCATTCCACAATTACCAGCTGGTTCCTCTTCTACCATTACTAAAGCTCAACCACCGGACGACGAACCCGATCAACCTGCCGAATCAGACGTTAGATTAGCTGAGTCGGGCTTATTAAAAGAAAAAATTGAGCCTCAATCCGAACTTTTAATTGAACCTAAGACTGAATATATGGAAGAAACGAATAACGACGATAGTGTAGAAGATTTAACGTTAGACGACGACGACGATTACGATAATATGGAAGCTGCTGGTCCTTCGCATGGAGGCGATAATTCAAACCAAAGTAAGCAATCGAATTTTCTGTTATGTGTTCGTTACTTATATTTGTGCTAAGCTACGTTGCATTGGGTCTCCCCCCTCCCTAAATTTATGTGCTGCGATGTTGAATTATTTCAATCGATCGCGAATTGTTGAAATTAGTCTGTGTCATGTTCCCTGTCTCAGTTTAATTACTGGGTTTTAACAAAATTTTTCGTTTGATAATAGACTATATTTTGGGAAACTTTGCAACGTGCTTGATTTATGTACAGTGTATGCTGTGTAGTTGTGAGTTTTACGATTATAATTTTGATTTTTTTGGTTTTCAAGGTTACGGTCAATGGCAAATGAGTGAAAGAACACCTGACGAAGTTTTCATGGCAGCACAAGAAGCTGCTGGTGTTGGACCTAGAGACTCACAAGGTAAAGCTCAAGCCGCCATACGTAACAATAAGATCGTTGACGAGTGTGCAAAAACACAAATCGATGGTCTTATCGCACTGAAATATGTATCGAGTGGTTTCGTCGTCTCGTGAGATGGATTTTATTGCTTTTTGTTCGATTTTTAAATTGCATTTTTGGTATTGATCATTTCAAAAATTTACTTCGGTGTAAAATTTTTGCGTTGATCTAGTCGGAGACAGATGAGTGCGCTCGATACGTATTACCATGTATATTACTACCTCTGCCGTACCCATAGGTAAGGAATACACGGTATTCAAAGGCAATTGTGGGTCGAACGCACGAAACTCAATTCAACGCAAATACGTACTAATGTTCAATGTAGCTTTTTCGTTGTTACGAATCGCCTCGTTGCCCGACGTTGCCGTTTGATCCCAGCCTTGGTACATTATCGTTTAAGCTATCATGTTGGAATTGGTGATAGGTCTTGTCATTTAGAAATTTTCTTTTCTTCAATGGTGTATGGGTTATACTATGTGCTGTGTCTTGTGTATAATTCGATTATCTCGTATTTCACGCGCGTACGTACTTCAAAAATGAAACGTGCGTGAAATTATGTGTTTGAAATGAGAATTGCGATGCACGAATCTTAGGACTCGAGGCTGTATTGGTCGTATTCGAGGTAATTTTTATACGTATGCTGAAAATTACATCGAATACGAATAGGTTCTGTTTCGTGGTACTGATTGTCTGTGTATCGATTCTCGTTGGTTATGGTTTTTTTTTTTTAACGTGTGCAATTCACGCGGTATTTTCTCGTTGTCTCAAAATAACCCAATTTTAATACGTATCGCTTGATGAAGTGAACGTGTGTAACGAGAAAATTCCGACAGAGAATGCTTCGGTTTTGTGTACATAATACAGACGGAAAAAAGTAAGGTGCTTATCGAAAGACTCGAAAAAAAATCAAAAATGCTGCAATTTTTACAAGTATCGATTAACATCATCGAATCATTCGATCATCTAATTCTACTGTTACTCCTTTGTGTGTTTACCTGTTTGCGATCATTCTGTGTAATTTTTATGTTTGTTCTGTTTCCCTGGTTTTTCCATTTCTTGATTTGTGTTGTTAACTGTTCTCCTTTGTTTTCTAATTTTTATTATGTTTGATATTTTTAATGTGTGTGACGGAGGTGTGTTGTGCAGTGTGTGCGAAGTATGTTTGAGGGGATGGCTTGCAGCGTGTGTGAGGTGTTTGTAAATAATGCGAGATATTTTTGTCGTCACGAAGAATAGCGAGGAAATAGGCGTGCGAAGTGTACGTTTTTTCAATTCCTGTTGTGTATTTTTTTTTTTTTTTTTCGTTTACATTATTTCGATTTTCGTAATAATATTAACACTTTTCCTTCTTTTCTCACGTATCATTTCCTTCGTTTTGTTTTTACTACTACTAATATCTTTCTCTGTTACCTCTTGACGAAAAAACGTACTGGATTGTAGGAGATACGAGTGTTGAGAGCGAAGATTATTTCAATTGTGATGTAGTTTGAATTTTATTGCGAAGTTTATTCGCGAAGAAAGAAGACATCGATGCGTCGTTTCAAATTGTAAGTATTCGTTTTTTCATCGTTAATTATGGTTTATTTTTAGTCTACATTTCGATATTACGAAACTGAAGAAAATTATGAAACTCTGCGCTTGCGCAAGTTTCTTAATTTTTACGTCGTTTCGTGAATTGGAATTTTTAGTTGTAGTATTTTTACGATGGTTTCAACTTGCCCCTATTAGTGCGTTATTATTTTTTTTTTTTAATTTTTCAAATCGTCGAGTAAGGCTTTGAGATTATTCTCTGTGGCCTCTCGATGATTAAATTACAAAAAAAATAGATTAGCAATCTCCCTGGTAATGACAACAACCAAAATGGTTAGCTGCCTCGATGTATTTTTGTTCGAGTTGGAAGGAGTATGTGTTGAACGAGGTTTTCAATTTGAAAATTTATGATGTAGGAGAAATGACGGAAGACTTCGTTGTTACTGTGTATAGGTGTGCGAGGACTATTATATGAGTGACCTTTTTTTTTTTGAATAATCTGTGTGAGAAATTGCTCAGTTGAGCATTCGTGAAGAATATTCAAAAGGTAAGTGAACTTACGTATATTGTTATCGTACAAATCAAAGCGTATGGGAATTGAAATATTGATGGGTTGGTGGAGTTATATGGACGGTCATTACAGGTTGAAATTGTTATGTAAATTATTTATGCCAATTGAAATTATTCGTTTAAGAAAAAAAGACTGATGTCGAATGAATCCCTAGTCTGAATCGTGGGTAGTCTTGGCCGTTGAAATGGTGTACTTGCTTTGTATTAGTGGTCGAAAAATTGAAAATTGTTTCGTCGCGTTTCATGCTCATTGCAGATGTAGGAAATACTTTTTGATCGTACTGGTGGTATTTCGAGGGTTTTTCTTTTGCATATGATGTTGAATACCTCGATGTACGTTCAAATTGAATGAATTTTAGATTATCCTGCCATGTTCATTGAACTTCTCTTGTGTCAATGTCGGCATCTTATGTTTCGAGTTATTACGCTTGATTCGTACGATTGTTAAATGTAGCTGTTGGGTTTTGAGACGAATAATTTGTAGTCGTTAATCGACTCGCAGTTCTTGAAATTTATTCTGCGTTGAATTTAGCGCAATATTACTGGTAGAATGAATAAACTGCTCTTGTGTTCTGATTTATTTTCATGAATGTATAGATCGTACGAAATATTGATAGAGTATTCGACCATGTTGTTCAATATTTCAGCATCGAGTGCAATTATGTAGTCACTCGGTTCGCAAGTTCGACTTGCAGAAGATTTGGGTGTTGGGTTTTTTTACAAACTGAATTTTTCAAGTTTCATTTGGAGAGTTCAATTTTTTCATTGTTAGATGGTCTAGAGAGGTTATTTTATGAATGAATGGGCTACCTAGAATTTGGGCACTTATTGTCTTTTTCACTTTTGTCAGAATTATTATTTTCTTTGATCAGTACTCTGGTTGATTATTTCCTAAATTTTTCGAGTAATCATCTTTGAATAGGGAAACGTAAGTGTCTTAAGAGTAGATTGCAAATCTGAATCGTAGATGACATTCTTCATCTCTTTATTTTGAAAATAGTATGCTCGCTTCGCATTATTGGCCGATAAATTGAAATTATTGTTTCGTCGCGTAGTTAGAAATATTTTTGATCGCGTTGGTGGGACTTCGCCGACTTCTGTTTTTGAAATTGCGATGATTGGCTTGAATTTGATGCTAAATATTTCGATTATCGTGGATACGAGTATACTTAGTAAATTCAAGTTCAAATTTTTTTGCAAGGAAATATCTGTTTCGCTGGTTAGGTGCCAAGGTTATCGAGATGAGCTGTTGTATATTTTGCTAATTTTCCTAGTGGAAAGCGAAGCAGGGTCTAAATTATAAACGAAAGGTTTTTGAAATTCGTCGAACTTGCGAATCTGAGTCACTTGTTGTTAGATACCTGGTGAAATTGAAAGCATTCTCTGAAGATTGTTGGCAAAGAAGGTGAATTGTGATCACGTTTCTTGTTTCAAAGACTACATTTTGATGAAAGATTGTGCTTTCTATTTCATCAAAAGATTGTAGAGATGAAAGACATGGTAATGGATCGAACTGACCAATTTCCTGCACGTAATTTCTATAGGTAGATATCGTGAATTAGATATACTTCGTAGTTGCAAATTCATGTTAACGAATAAAAGGTTAGGCTCTAACGAACCGCGAGGGAAATCAAAAATTTAATTCAATTTTTGGTTTTGGGCGCGAAGCGCGAAATGTTTGAAAGTTACCATTGTGATTTCTGAGGGTGTAAAAAATAACGATTTCGAACCAGAGATTCCAAATTTGTGTTGCTTCAAGGTAGGAAGTGCATTCGATGATGTTGCACTGCGATTAATTGAAATATTCATCTCCCTGTTCGAGTCTCTAATAGGCTAAACGAAAAAAAAAATTAGGATCAGCCAGTGTTGTTGGACCGAAACCTGAACCGCTAAAAACTGTTAATTTCTGGTCCGGAACAATTAATAATGATGTGCCATGGACCGAAACCGAGCCGAAGAAATAATGGTCCGATTTCGGACCAATCATTTTCTGACATTTGACTTCAATCATCAATCAAAAGTTGAAAAAAACTCAATAAAGTACATCTTAGGGTACATAAAAGTACATTGGTCTTTGATCCAAAATCGAACCGTTATTTTTTTCGGTCCACTTTATGGGAACTGAAAAAAATGTGCTTTTTTCAACTTCAACTTATTCAATCGCTTATCACGCCTTCTGGAGTAAATTTCACATTGTGGAATTGTATAAAAATTTTGTTGAAATTTTGTGTCGCAATCAATTTGGAAACAATTTTGTTTGGACCGAAACTGGAACTGGTCCGAAACCGAACCGAAATCTTTTGATCTGGTCCGGAACAGGTCCGAACTGTTGTTTTTGTTCCACAATTGGAACGAAACTGGTCCGTTTTGTTCTTTTTCTTGGAACG
>FIZT01059763.1:15292-28021 GCA_900065295.1 Paracoccus marginatus | reverse complement strand
TGGGGTCACGAAACAAACTTTGACCTTACTCCCATCCCCAACTCCCACACCTTGATAGACCATAATAGCTAGGCTTTTCAATAGAAAATCCAGCTAAAAAAGTGTAGGTATTTCAGTATTTTTGTTAAATTGGGCGATTTGGGCTACACTGCGCAAAGAAATCGGCGACTTATCTAGCTTCTAAATTTCTAGGGGCATAGTTGTCCGCAAAATTTAGACGGCAAAATTTTTGTGCCTCTAGCGGAAAAATATTAAAACCGCCTCTGCCTGTAGTACGTATGTAGAATATTTCGATCTGCAACTTTTCAACTCCCTGGTAGCCACCTGAGTTTTGATCTAAGAAAGATGGCGATAGTCTAGGACGATGCAGGAACTCAAATTGTATTTTTCAAACGCTAAACAGAGCTTTTTACACTATTTCAATTTCAACTGACTAAAAAACGTAAAAAATATCGTTTTTTCATGAGGAAGTGCATTTTGGAGAACTCCTACTCCCCTCCCCTTGCACCTATGGAGTTCAAAATTTTTGTGGAAGGTCTCTCACTTGTAGTAAGCCATCCCACCGAATTTGGTCAAAATCCGAGAAGTTGTTGTTGTTTTGGTTTTTTTGGTGCCACTCGAAACTTCACGCGCGTGTATCTCGCGAACGCGACCATTTCACGCGTTCAACATAAGAACATAAAATGTTTTAAATTTTATCTAAAATATTTTTTGCTATTATAAATTTTATCGTAAGTCTCACTGTTTCGGAGTTATAAAGGAAAATTTTGAGTTTGGGGGTAAGGGTCACTCAAAATGGCTATCATTTTGTTATTAGGGCCACTTTTTTTTTTTTTTTCTGGACAACCAGTAGAAATGTTCCCTAGGATGTCCCCTTCAAGAAAAAAAATGCCTCGGAGGATCGGCAGAGGGGGTTCAGGACGCCTCCATGCTGGCTCCCCGACTAACCCTAAATGTTTTTGAGAATGTTGACGTTGAATTTTCAAAAATTTTTCAATTTTTAAAAAGTAATAATTTTTCCGAAAAATGTTCTGGTGTGGTAAGGGGGTCAATCGGCATTTTGTGGAACTACGTCAAAATTTTTATGACGTTCGACTTTTGTCTCGAGTAAAGATGATTTTAGAGCGCAAGAGCGAATTTTTACACCACTCCCTGGAGGCTGGGACCCCAAAAATGTGATTTTCAAGCTAAAATTCCCATCTTCGAGACTTCTCAACCGATTTATTTCAAACTTGGCACGTATGTAGAGGTACCTACTGGAAAGCAGTACTGCGAAACTTTTTCAGATTTTTTCGCCCGCTTAAATCACCTTGAATTTGACCTTGAACATTGAAAATCGCTTTGGGGGGCACAGTTTTGGGGTAGATAGAATTTTTTTTCTCAATGTTTCTCAGTCTATTTGGCATCCGTTAGGATTTTTCTCAATTTTTTATATTTGGTGGAACATTGCCAAATCTTCGAAAAACCGATTTTAGTACTTTGAAAATTATTGCATTGTATCAACTTTTCACTTTTCGTAGTTTATTGTTGACAAAAGACTATTTAGGACGATTTTTTATTTAAATGAAAAATAATCGAGGAAAAATCCTCGGAAGTAATTCAAGTCGAGACGAAAATAAAAAAATAAAAAAATGCTAATTCGAAAACCGAATCATTAAAGCGGATTACGTGTACACTGAACAGCAGAAAATGCATACGAAATGTACGTCAATTACTTAATTAACCCGATAACAATACGAGCTGCAAGCCAAACAACACGTTTGCATTAATATAGCAGCTCGTGAATTTTAAGGAGACGATGCGTATATACCCGTTACATATGTAGGTATGTACTACGTAGAAGTAGATACGACCGCGACCGTACCAAAAGTGTAATTGAGAATTGAAATTGCATCGCACGATGCAAAAACCGCACACACACATATCGTACGTGGAATCGCAGATGCGTGGATACCAACCCGTTTCCCGCACTCCTTCTTCATGCCCAGCTTCTACAACGTGTACAGTTGTACACGTCACGAATTCCTGTCAACTAGATTCTCATACATATGTATACTACGTCTATATTTGTGAATTGGAAATACGGTATAGAGGACACACATCAACAGAGAGACTTCCAATACCTACGTATGAAATCAAACCTCCACACCATTCTTTCGCAATTCTCTAAAAATTTTAAGTAAACACCGAAAATTCCGCACCAAAAAAAAAAAACGTCATCAAATAAAAGACACCCCGCGGAATACGCGGTCTCGAAAATAACGCAACGCTAGAGACGAATAAACCCGACTACCCAAAATATAACACGACGAACAACCCACCATCGGCAACGAGAGGAGAGGCAGAGCGAATAGAAAATCCACCTCTGAGGACGCGACGAAGCGAGCACGGCTAAAAGTTAAAGTGAAAAAGTTGACTTGTAAAAGAATAAGCGCTATTTGGCAATTTTGGAGTTTTGTGATGCTCGATAACGTGGAAAGTTTAAAAAAGTATGAACTCTTACGCGCCCCGCCCCTGCACCGGCTTGTGGGAAATGTATTCAGTTTTGCGTTGGTTGCCCTGCGCGCGTTCTGTAGTACTGTCTCCTTTTTTTTCCAACCATCTCGACGGAATCGTTTTTCATTTCGGGTTCAGGTTTTTTTTTCATTATTATCATTTTAATCCTATTCTCGAGTGCTTTTATGAATTTTTTTCACCTTCGTTGTATTGTAGATATCGCCTAATTGTACGTGTATACGTATACTGTGTGGTTCGAGAGCGTTACTAATTGCGGTATTTAATTTTTTTCTCGGTTTCTGTGTAATTTACTGTCTTTTAATTCATTTTTCTCCACACGAGCGGCGACAGAGAAAAATAAATTTTTACCCTAAAAATTTCTAGTTTCAAAGGGGGTACGAGGGTGAATATTGGTCGAGTGGAAATTCCAATGTTAGATTCCGTTTTTGCGGATCAAATTACCCCCATCTACACACCTTTCGCGATAATTTTGGAAAATCTTGGACAATTCGATTTTTTGACCATTTTTTTTTAAAGTGAAAAATCAAAATTTTCAAGTTTTACCAAAATTATTGCGAAAAGTGTCCAGATGAGAGTAATTTGACCTGCAGAATCTAAATTTGGCATCGGAATTTTTATTTGACCAAAATTGACCCACTTAAGGGTGGAAAAGGGGTAAAAATCAGTTTTTTGTATTTTCGAAGGTCTTCCATCCAAATAAAAAATTCTGAAAGAAAATATATGTTGTACATCTAGACTCGATAAATATCATATAATTATTTCACAATTGCACCTCTGAAAGAGGTTACCAAAATGACCGTTTGAAATTTTAAAATGTTCATTTAACCATGGAAAAATGTTCGAAATTTTTTTCAAAGAATTCCATTCTGAGCCTTCAATAGTGTCCAGCATACCTGCAAGTTTGAAAAAATTCGATTGAAAACTATGAAAAATGAAAATTTAAAACGAAAATCGATATTTTACTCACCTAAAAGAGGTAACACTAGTGGTCTCAATTTTTTTTTTTCAAAATGGAGGTGAATCGTTCGACCAATCCAACGTAATTTTCAAAGTTAGAAGCCTGATGACTCAATCTATACCTCAAAGTGAGCCCAAATACCAAGTTTGGTCTTTTTTGACCATTTACTTTCGAAACGAAGAATTTTTGTATCGGAGCATACTCGTATTTTCCAAAATTCACCTTCCCTCATCTTCAAGGCTCTCCTCGTCTTCAGAAAATGATCGAACAAGAAAATTTTTCAGACAAAATTGGTAGGGAATCGAGCACAGAACAAAAAAGTATCGAACAACTTTTACTGTAAAATCAACCCCAGAAAAGATATTGAGGTAAAACCATTTTTGAAGGAGAGGAGCCTCCATACAAAAAAAATTAGCCGTAGGCTTATGGGGTGGTAGCTCATTGCGGCTAGTCAGGGAACCACTCTTGATTATTTGTCGCAAAATTTCGCATATTTGCCTCCACTATCAGACGAAATCTATTTCCATGAGGCCAGACCATCTATGTTCTTCTCTTCGCTGCTACCCCTTCTACTCGGAAACGTATGACATCGGTTTGTTTACACCCAAAATCTCGACGATCATTGCCATTTGCCTTTTGCTTGAAAAATCTGTCACTTGGAAAGGTAACTTCTCGTAGTACGAATATTATACATTCTTTGCAAAAGGAGTATCTATGGCGAGGGTGTATGTGTAGGATGTTATGTTATGTTACCGTTCAAATATACAAGGTTGTGTGGCTTCGTGGCTGGCTGTGGCTCGAACGATGAATTATTAAAAATGATAAATGATGCGGTTAGCGTATAAACAATACATGCATATTATATGACGCGTGTTGATCGTCAAAGCGTTACACGTTAAAACGGTTCGTTTCACGAAAAACGTTAAATTTTTAATTTTAATACATCGCATCGTACTTACAACTTATCAACCACCGCAGCTACGCTCGGAGAAGCTTGAGTGTGCGTGTTTTTTTTGGGGGCCAAGTGGCAAAGGCAATTTGGCTGGTTCAAAAGTCGATACGTACCTAATTTATACGAGCAGGTTGAATTATGTGGCGCTGGATGCGAAAGTGAAGTGAAGCGCGAATAATACCGCTCGTGTAATTAAATTGCGAGGTGTTTACCGCGTTTCTCACCTCTTACCATTTTGCTGTAGGTCTACGTAGGTCTACTACTTTTTCGGTTGTGTAGTTGATGGTTTTAGGAGTTTGTCGGTGGAAATGGAACGGAAGGAAGGCTTGTTTTTCGTATCACGCTTGTACGTGTAAAAATATCTTCCAACTAGCTAACCGTACGTAGGTACATAGGTTTAGAGCGATACGAAACGAGCCTAAAATTAAGGCTAATTAGATTACATACGCCAAGCCCTTACACCACACACCGCACGCCCACACCGACTAACCGAAGTGTACGTACATATTTTTGAGGTTTCTAATTTCGTATTTCGCTCTCTCTCTCTCACTCATCTGTGACGCATCGTAGAGTAAAATGCGGCTCGTTAACTTGTATAACCTTCCCGTCAAAAGAGGATTTAATGTTTCAAATCTGCTTCCCTTTCTATATCGTACCCATTTTCTCTCTTCCTTGAGAAGAAAAAATCTCGCTACGTAAGCAATCTGCAGAAATTGAATGCCTGTTAGTTTCACTTTAAAATTAAATTAATAGACGTTTTAATTTGTACGTGGCGAGTTGTTGGACCTATAGGGGAAGTGCGCCTAAGACGACATACTTTGCACTTTGGCTCAATTTCTGACCATACTATTATAGTTACAAAAACGTTTGAAATGGCAAAGTAAAGTTTAAACATTTGGCTACAAAGTAGCGCAGTTTCATTTTTCAGGTGTGAAGTTGAGTCCAAAAAATTGAGCCCCAAAAATTTTTCGAAAAATGTCTCATCTTAGGCGCATGTGTGCTCAAGATGACATACCTCCAAAAAAACAAAGTTGTTCTAAATGTAAAATACGATTTTTTTTCAAACTTGTGAATGGAATATTTGAAATGTAATATCATGCAGGGTTGCCCTAAGTAGCAGTCTTTCACACACTAATAGCTAAATTCGTCTACAGTGTTTACTTTCCGAGAAACAAGTGGTATGTCATCTTGCGCAGTGTGTCATCTTAAGCGCATTTCCCCTACATATATGTAGGGTACGTACGAGTATACTGTAAGATTAGCGCTAAGATTAATCCTCCTTACGAGGTACGCGTTGGGAAGTAAGTTTTCAGAAGCGTTTTTAGGATGCGTGTCCTACCTAGATACCTATATTTTGGTAACGGATGGTGTAGCGTGTGAATTTATATTCCTCTCTCGAAGTCGAAAGGTCATGTTGTGAAATCAATTTTTTTTTTTTAAATTACAATTTTCTATAAAATTGAAAATTCTTTGAAAATTGAAAATTTGTTGAAAAATAAAAATTATAATTTTCGAAAAAAAATGCAAACTTATCAAAATCTGAAATTTTTTGAAAATTGAAAAAAAATTAAATTCCTTGGAAATTGAGAAATTGCAAAATTTTAAATTTTCTAAAAAATTTTCAAAAAAAATCAAAGATGCCCAAAAACCTTGAGCAAAAAATTCTGAAAACTTTGCAAATTTTGAAATTCTTTGAAAATTTAATTTTTTTTGAAGAATTCAAAGATTGAAAATTCATTGAAATTGGAAAATTTTTAAAATTGAAAATTTTTTTGAAGAATAAGTAATATTGAAAGTTGCTTGAAATTGAAACTTTAGTAAAGATTCGAAATTCTGAATATTTCTATAGCTACAGACATAGGCGGGGATAGGAGGGGGCTGAGGAGGGGGCTGAGGAGGGCTATAGCCCCCCCAAATCATTTCTGAATATGAAGTAAAAGCGTTTTATTATGCTTCCAAGCATACAAAATAAGCAAAAAATTCGCCTTTTTCAGGCCAAAGTTGCACTTTTTTCAAAAATTTCCCAAAAATTTTTGCCCTCGCTTCGCTCGGGGCCATATTATACTTCATATTTTTAGGATTTAGTTGATGTAAAAATGTTCAGTTGGGGCTTCAGCCCCCCCCCCCCAAAAAAAAAAATTATGGTCCATCTCCGCCTATGGTAGGTACAGAGCTGATGGCTACATGTAAATAAACAAAAAAAAATTGAGATCATAACGAAATTTTTTGTAAATCGAAAACTTGTTAAAATGATTAAAAAATTAATAATTTTCTAAAAAATCGAAAATTTGTTAGAATCTGAAAGTTTTTAAAAATCAAAAGATTTGATTTACGTCAAAAACAACGTTTCGCTGAAAAATACAAATTTCTAAAAAAAGAAACGCCATAATTTCCTCATCCGTGAAAAAAATATAAATAGTAAAAAAATCCGGTACACCTGAATCTGTGTTTCATCAATCCACGTACAAAATCGAAACAACGATTCACCACCCACAATAAGCCAAATCTCGATTCCGGGCACGAAATCAGATCGAACAGAGTCCCCCGCTCGGTCCAGCACCATCTCTACTCACGTACCACTGCAAATCAAAACCTAAACTTCACACAGCTAAAATCCTACTCCGTACATTTTACACCCAGCACGTGTATTTCACCAAATACATACCAACAAGCCCGAGGGAAGCGAGGTAAAAACAGAAAAAAAGAACAGATTTTTAAATAAATAAGGGAAAAAATTTCAAATCCCCATCGGTTAGCTTTGACATTAGCCCAGGCACAACAATAAGGCAGCACATCGCAGTAGGAAAACAGCAATCGTGCGCGCCATGCCACCGTAGTTTCGCTCCGGCGGCGGCTCGAGCTCTGAAAATAAACACCTCTAAGGTTGCGGCGCCCGGCGGCGCGGCGTGGCATTAATGGTAAAAAAATTCACTTCACGGTTTTTTCGATTCATGACAGATTTCGAAGCTCGACTCGTGTTCTGCCCTCTTTTTTCGGTCCTTTTCGTACATAAGCTTGATTTTCGTATCTCTCACGTTTCGTAAGAATAATTTTCTTTCGTGTATACCTACGTGACGATTTCGTAGTGTATTACGAGATCCACGAACGCAGCTACACACGTCAATGCGTTCGTTCCCTCGACAGATCAGCGACGAAAAATGAAGCTTTTGCATATTCATAACGACGTATTAAATTCGGTTACTTAATTTGCGAAATTCAGCCACAAGACATAGTCGTAGGAGGACACGTACTCGGTGGCGGGTGGCGGCGATTGTTGCATCAGATTCGAAAACAGATTCTGTAGACTGCTTGTCTGGTCGGGTACACGACCATGCACAAATCACGAACCGGAGAAAGTTGTATATACTTACTCGTACCAGCAGCATAAAGACATTATTACAGCACTGAACGAGCGTTTCGTTTCGTGTTTATACACGCGCGACACTTTTGGAAAATTTATCCGGCCGTTTGGTAACGTTAACCAAGGGGGACATTTACGTCGGTGGCGTTTGCCAAAATACGCGATGCTTTAAAAATTACAAATTCATCGCATGGAATAACATCCTTCTCCGCTCTATCTCGTCTACGTCGTTGGTCGGACGCGAAGCGATGCGATGGGACTAAATTAATGATATGTACGAAACGAATATTTTCCAATTATTTTTACGTCGCATCGCGCCCGACTATCATCTCTTACCGTGCCCTACAGCCCACCGCTCGTACAGCTTTTGTTCGCGTACCCACAACCTGCTACACATACGTATACGTAGGTAGGGCAGGGTAGGTGCTCGGGTACACTTTCGTCGTCAAATGAATTCGCGTAGCTACTCGATTGTGCATCTTTCTTGATGAAAAGATCTTTTGATACGTGCGACGCGATACAACAACGGTAACAAGCCCTCGAATATACATATTCACGTTACGGTTAACTTCAAAGGGTATAGAGCACGATAAGCATTGTATTTTGGACCGAGAAAGGTATTTTCATGAAACCTACTCCAAATGGTCAGAATGATGGAAAAAAATTTTGGACCCATATACTTTAGGTAAGTATTTTCGAGGGTGAGGAGGAAGGGACCAAAATATATGTTTTTTCTCAATTTTTTTTTCTTGCCAAATTCAGATAAAAATTTCGTGTTTTTTCAGAGGGGTTCCGGAGAGGTTAGAGGAATCCCAAAAATTATTTTTCAAAATTTTTGAAACAGATAATTTATGATTTTACAATTTTGGACAGTTTGGCAGTTTTGAAAAATTGCTAAATTTTTCAAAATGTCTAATGTTGAGCCGTGAAAATTCTTCAATTTTTCAAAACCATAAAAATTTTGAGAATTGGCAAATTCTTCAAAGTTCCTGGATTACCCAAAATAGTAAAATTTTCAAAACTGTCAAATTTTTCAAAATTGACGAATTTCCTAAAACTGACAAAATTTTCAAAATTTCCAAATGTGCCAAAACCGTTGATTTTTTCAAAATTTTGAAATTCTTTACCATTAAGAATTCTTCAAAAATGTCAATTTTCTTAAAATTTCCATATTGCCTGAACTTGTAAAAATTTTTCAAAATCGTTCAACTTTTAAATTTTTCAAAATTGGTAAATTTTCAAAAATTGCTCAATTGTTAAAATATTGGAAAATTTAATTTTTTTTATAAATGTCGAAATTTTTCAGAATGGACAATTATATTATTCTTAAATTACCATATATTGTCCAAAATTGTAAAATTTTTCAAAACCATTAAAATTTTCAGAATTGCCAAATTTTCCAAAATTGCTGAATTGCCGGAAATAGTGCCTAAAATTTTTAAAACTGTAAAAATTTTCAAAATTGACAAATTTCCAAAACTGACAAAATTTTCAAAATTTCTAAAAGTGTCGAAACTATTAATTTTTCCAGAATTTCCAAACTCCTAAACATAACCAATTTTCCAAAAATTTCTATACTGTCTGAAATTAAAAAATTTTTCAAGATCGTTCAACTAAAGCAAATTTTTAAAAATTGATCAATTATTGTTCAAAATTGTAAAATTTCATTTTTCAAAATTTTGAAATTCTTCAACATTGATAATTTTCTTAAAATTGCCATATATCATACAAAATTGTAAAATTTTCCAAAACTGTCAAAAATTGTTCAATTCTTCAAAATTAAAACGGTCAAAAGATTCAATTAATAAAAAATCTATAGTGAAAATATGTACGGAGATTTCGCTCAAACTCAAGTAAGTATTGGGTGGTGATGGTAAAAAATATAGGCCCGTGAACGTGGCACTTTCCACGACAGTATCGTGGAAAATTTGACGCTTCTTTACGGGTTCAAGTATGACGTGTGGTTTTTGGCAACATTGTACAGTAAAATTTAAACTAAATAAATACATTTTGTGCGGGGGGGGGGGGGGGGGGTGATGACCGTACCTTGAAACGCTACAAATCGACGAAAAATTGCTCAGAAATTTGGAAAATAATGTTTGGGGTTTCTCTGATTGCCCAGAATTCATAAGAAAAAAAAACAAAACGCGAAAACTTTTTCTGAATTTGACGAAAAACTAAAAAATTTGAAAGAAATTTTACCAAGACCTAGAAAGTATCGACGCGACGTTGATGTTTCTTTACTTTTTTATTATTTTTTAAAAATATTTTTCATCATACTGGGCGTGTATACCGTGTGAGCAATTGAAACCGAGCCAGCAGGCTTGCAGAGAAACCGGGAATCGCATACGTAATTCCCCGTTGGTTAACGTTAATTTCAATAGGACTGATACCTAAGTGATAACAGGTATGAAAAGAATTTTTTTTAGTGAATTGGCAACCCTACTGGCTCGGTTTCAGTTGCTCACACCGTAATTATTATCAGGATTTTTACGACCAAAGTGAAAGAATTTTTGAAAACATTTTTTTAAAAAATACAAATGTATGTACTAGCACATTGGAATATGTAATTAAATTTTAACATTCGAAGTAAACGTTTCACATTTTGTAAGAAATTTTCAACCAAATACCTATATGCAAACATGCACACAAACATCAATAGGTACCGTAGAGCTGAAGTCATTAAAAATGGAAAACGTTCGATTTTTTCCAACCATCAATTTTCAAAATACCTCACTACTATAGCCATCGTGACACTACACATTATTAGAACGAATTTCAAAAGTTATAATAAAACAACAATTTACACTTAACTATACCCAAATCATTGGTTCGTCTTACACAATATTTCTGACTTTCACTTCCCCGTACTACATTCAATCACATGAACGACCAATTTCAATAAATCATCAACCGAGGTCAAGGATCACCCACCACCCAGCGTCGTCGCGTCGTCGTAACAAAATAAACATACCCCTTCTTCCTCGATGTCGATCTTTTGAAAAGTATCTACTCGGTGTAAACCTTCAAAATACCCAATCTCATATTTTAACTACATTATCTATATAGACACACTTAAGTAGGTACTCTCTTATTCATTACGATCATCGCGCCAATATCAGTATCGCCGCCGCGCTGCTCCGTAGCACGCCAGCCTAGATTATCGTTTCAAGTCACTGGGTCTACGACGAAAATGTCACCCTCGTGTACTATGTGTGTCTACGCAGAGCCCATTCCCACGGCTTCGTGTCGCATCCACCGCCGCTTTTATATTGCGTATACGAAGACATGTTTCTAAGTACGAAAGCCATCTGTTGAGAAGAACGACGAAAACCTCGAGGAAAACTCAATCTGCGAAACTTTTTAAAGCAGTGCCAGTGTAGAATTCCCGGTGGAAATTATATTTTCGATAATACACATAGTTTACCTACATGTGTGATGGTACCGAGAGTCTAGTCTATAGTTTTGCGCACACCTACAAACCCAAAGTAAGTACCAGAAAATTGGTTCTTTATATATGTAAAAACATAGGTATACAATAAATTGTAAGAAAATGAATAAATCCTTGAAAAATACTCGAATTATAAAAAAATTAATACCCCCCTCCCCCTCCAAAAAAAGGACATTAAAAACAGATATTTTGGACATTTTTAGTCTTCATGAAACCATGCAATTTTCAAAAAATTAAAAATTTTCAAGGAATCAACAAAAAACTCATATTTTGAGAATGAAAAAAAAATTGGAATTTTTACAAAAATCATTTTCTTTTTGAAAATTGATGTTTCGAAAAATTAAGTAATTTCTAAAAAAATTGCACAAATTTTGGGAAAATCGGAAAACTGAAAATATTTTTAGAAAGTAGAGAATGTTGAAAAATTAAAAAAAAAATGTAGAAATAAAATAATAACATCCCGAGAAATTCGAATTTAATGCAAAATTCACACTCACAGGAAATGGGCAAACAGGCAATAGGTACTTGGGTAGATATTCGACACCATCAAGAGCTATTAATGAAAATATTTTTCCGAAGTGAACGGAGAATTTTCAGATTTCAATCAGCCATTTTGGTATCTCCATTTAGAGATGCAATTATGAAAATACAGGCATCATAATGGTGAAATTCCGAAGGAAAAAAGTAACTTTCAATAACTTTTTTCCAGCAAAAAGTGGCTAAAAAAGTGACCAAAAAATGCACAAAAGGAAACCAAAAATTCAATTTTTTCGGTGGACAAATTTTTTCGCCGTTTTCTGGAGAGAGGGGAGGGGCAATTTTTTGTACTTTTCTGCAAAAATTTCAAAGATAAATCAACTGAAACGACGTGAATTGCATAAATTGAACTAATAACTAGCAAACATCAATTTTTTAAAATTTTTTTCTCAAAGAATTTTGAAAAATAACAATTTCTACGCAAAAATTTGAATTTTTGCTTCAAAGCGCGAAGAGAAAATAACTTTCGAGGGGTTTGGACCCAAAAAGTAAACAAAAATGACAAACACCCTAAAAAAGTGACCCGATGATGCCTGAAATGGTATATGATATGGGCTTACAGTCTAGATGGACAACATACGTTTTTTCAGGATGTTTTAAAAAAGTTGTACTCCTTCAAAAATGCAAAAAACTGACTTTTTCACCATTAATAAAAAGTCAATTTCAGTCAAAAAAATTATTCCTCGTAATACCTTGCTAAATAAGTATTTCCACATCCACACCCTTCACCCAATTTTTAGACAAATTCGTTAATTTTTCGCGTTTTTTTTTTTTTTTAAATAAGTATAGCCATCCGATTTCGACATTTAAATTTTGGTTCACACAAAAAATAATCGAATACAAAAACCAATCGCAGATTTGAGTTCAGCAGGTGCAGGAGCGTAGCCAGAAATTATCAAATAGGGGGGGCCGAGTTGGGGCCTAAAAAGAAATTGGGGGCAAAAAAAGTGTAC
>FIZT01059763.1:0-15235 GCA_900065295.1 Paracoccus marginatus | reverse complement strand
AAAGTATGTGGGGGTGTTGGTGGCGTGGCAGAAAGTGGCTTAGAGGGTATTTTTACAATACTACAAAAAACATAAGTCAGTAAATCAAAATTCATTGTATGTAATAATAAAATCATCGGAACTTGGAAGCTTTGAAGTGGGGGAAAGAGAATAAATGACAACTAGCTCGACTACCCCACAAAGACTGAAATTCAACGAGCTGAAGATTTTTTGGTTAGAAGCAGAATTCAGAAGGGCTTCTACGATGGAATTTTTCTTATTCCATACTGTAAATTCTAAGCTAATAATTACAAATTTTCCCCCATTTTTTTAGGGAGGCCAGTTGGGGGCCGAGCGATTTTCTAGGGGGGCCTGGCCCCCGGCCCACCCACTGGCTACGCCCTTGAGCAGGTGGAATCACTACGATTTCAATACTTTGAGCAATGATTTGGCTCGAAATCATCGAAAAGTATTTTTTGTAAAAAAGAAAATCCAACTTCGAAAAAACAGAAAACCTATCACCAAAAATTGATTTTTCAATTTTGAGCGTCGAGCAAAATATGATTGCTCAAAAAGGTCTGAACTTGGGCAATTTGACCTGCTGATAAACTTCAACGAAAAAAATTGAAAATTCCGAAAAATTAATTTTTTTCAAAAAATCAAAAAACAATACCCGAGAAGAAATTGGGAATCATACAAAAAAAAAATTAAAAATTATAACCAAATTGAAAATCCTCAAAAAGTAAAAATTACTCTCGAAAAAAACCTCGAATTTACGACCCAATTAATCTCGCCAAAAAAGAGGTCAATCGCTGAGAATATTTTTCCACAAGCAATTCCAATTAAAATCTCCATTTTTGCGCAACTTGTTCCACCAAAGCTTTGAAAAAATCCACCCCTTTGGAATACGCAGGTAACTTCCTGTTTACAAACCATACAAATAGGGTATACAAGAGCAATGACGCCTTTTCCACGTAGGTATTCGCGTGTAACGTGTCATAAACGACCTTTCGAGGTTTCATCGAGCGTCGCTAGTAACACCCAGCAACGAGTTCACGGTGAGTTCTTAATGTAGACAGCGAGAGGAGAACGGCGATAATAAGGTGAGAAGGGGAAAAGCGCGGCGTAGTAAGTATTTGTATAGTTGCGAAATTTAATTTCGATAAAGTTACCATTGCACGGTATGGGTAAGTATTTGGCTTCGTATCGTTTACTACCTTCAGCACACGTAGTAGGTACATACGTATAATAATCAACCCACATTTCGTGTAATTAGTCTGATAGGTAAATATAAATACTGCGAGGGGGTTGGAGGAGGGCGACTAAGGTATAGGGAAATTCTGTGGTTTACATCGCTGGTTTAAAGTAACGAAGTTTATACCTACCTAATACGCATAAAAGGTGGATTTGTGAAGGTGGAAAAACGAAAACTGTACGTATAAATCGGCGGAGAAAACTACACGCACGATAGGTGCCTTATTACGTGGCGGTATTCGTACACCCAATGCAATCCAATTCTATTCGAGAGGTTCGTACGTATATCGAGAGAGATTTAAAATACACAACCAGATGCGTATAATCATCGTCGGGGTAAAATTATTCGAACATACCATTGCTATTCCTCATCAATCGCCAGTTTAATCTCCTATCATTTACTACGAATAAAAACACACCTGCTGGCACCTCATAAATTACCATCCACTTTTCACCTGGTTCGCGATAATTATCTGCAATTCTACATACATACGAGTACGTGGGATGGCGGTTCGAAAGAATAAAAAAAATAGGTACTCAAACACACGAGCAACCATACCGAACGTCGAAAAGCGAATTTTTTCTCCACGATTTATAGACGCGACACGCCAGCAAATACCCCCGTATCTGATTAAACGTTTCGGTTGAGCTTTAAATTTTCAAATCAACTTTCGGTCGGAACACGCGTTCGCCATTATACTTACACACGTTCTGTTGGCTTCGCTCCAGGGCCAGCTTCCAATCACAAATTTTGCTTGTAACCTATTCTTCGTCTGGCATCCAACACAGCCCATGAAAATTATCAAACGTTCAACTGCCTCTTTTTTTATTTATTTTTTTTAACGCAGATTTCTTTTCACTGCCGAGAAACCAGCATGGCGAGTACGCAGGTACCTCGATAGGTTGAAAATTTCGCCACGTGAGCAATTTATCCGTTAGCGTATTCATCGACGACCGAAACCGATCGAGCGAGAATTTCGTCATATATAATACGCGCTCCGCTACAGAAATATAATTGATGAAAACTCGTTTGGTCGTTTGAATTTTCCAACGAAATAGGCTTTATAGCTTCGCTTTTTACATTTATATCGCTTCTTTTTACACGGGCTTCGCTCGCGTATTCACCTCTCTCTCTTCCTCAAGGCAAACTCGACGACCTGTGTTTCCTTAATTTTAATATATTCCGGTCCCGCTTCGTCTCTCTCTTTCCCCGGGCGAGATTGGCGAATTTCTTCAAACACAAATTTCAGTCGAATTTTTCCTCTTCGTTCGTACTGCTTCTTTGAGCAGCAAACACAGTTTCTTATTCTGTTCGTACTACTTTTGTCACGCGAAGGGAGAAATCTCTCAATAATCAGTTTTTACTCGATAAACTATTCCACATTTTAACGTGGTTTTCGCAACAACAGAGAACAGAACCACACACAGATGGATATACGTTCCTCCAGAGAGCGTTTACATAACGAAAAAAAAGTGCGAAGGATATCAAAAAAAATACTCTACTTCTTTCTTCGTTTTTTTTCTTTTTTCGAAGTAATTTAGGCGTTCCGCTTTTACAGCTCTCTCAAGGATTGACGTTATCACTTTCTTTTGCTTTTGTTTTTTTTCCTCTCCTTCTTGGCCAAGCTTGGTTTTGTGTTTTTAGCCAAAATCGTAACTCGCAGTTATCTTCGTACATTTTTTTTTTCCATTTTTTTTATTCGTCAACTTCGTATACTTGTACCAAACGTACACGTTTCTTTTCCCTTCGAGTAGAACGGTAGCAGTTCCTTAGCGTTTAAATTCCCCGAAGGCAGATTATACGTTATATTTTCTCGGCTATTACTTACATAAAAGTAATAAAAAAGTAAAAGACGACGACGACGACGACGACGACGCAACGTATACTGTGCCAGGCGGCGCTCGGATTATAATCAGATATTTAATAATACGTAAACTTATACTATAATATTGTGCAGCCGTCTATATTATATTATACAGTATCGTTTCGCCGGACAGCTTCATAAAAATAGCTCGCTCGCGAGACTGACCATATATTCGATCCTCCGGAGACCTTTCGTCCATTTTCTAAACATACAAAACGTACAATCAGAGCATGGTACGTACACGTAGAGGTACTGTATACACGACACGTTGACGAGTCGAGAAAATTTTCCTTCAATAAGTTGGCTTAGTACTTGATATAAAAAGCGAAGAAAATTCTAATTTTTGGAAGTATACGTAGACGATCCTCTAAATATCTGACATTCGAGTCGATTCGGTTCAAAATTAAATGGGTTTGCGAGAATTTGAAGCGAAATTCACGCTTGAAAAAATTTACAGAATTTTGTTAACTTTAAGAACACAGCAAAGTCATCTTTTTTTCATATAAAATCATTTCAAAATTGCTAAAAAAAAGTTTGAAGAAATTTTTCGTAAAATGTAAAAAAGAAAACTATTCAGTTTTTAAATAAATCACAAATGACAGATGAAATTTTATTAAAAATATCAACGTCGATTCGTTTCGAGAATGTTACACCGATTTTGGAGAGCTAAGAAATTCGACTTGATATTTTTTTCTCGAGTCATTTTCTATTTAAATGCCAAGCACTTCATTCCAATTAATCCTTGGATCGTCCAATTTCAAAAAAATCGAAAATACATCAAGCCTACGATTTTTTACTGATTTGATGAATTGATTCATTTTTCGATTTTGATCGATTTTACAATTTCAGTGGACTGATTATCCGATTTTTCGATTTTTTTTTTTTTTTTAGAAAATATCGTTTTTTTTGATCTAGATCAATTCTTCAATTTCAAAAAGAATCGATAAACAATTTTCAATTTCGAAATTCATTAAATTTTGATTTTCGATAAATCGATTCATTTTGATCGGTTTTACAATTTCAATGAACTAATTACATATCTCATTTTTTGATTTCGATCAAATCGATTTTTCTCCATTTCGATAGAACGATTACTTTTGAATTAGAAAATCAATCATTTTTTCGGTTTTGATATTTTTCGACTTCGAAAAGTCGATTATTTCTTTGATTTCGATAAATCGATCACTTTTATCGATTTCGATACACCGATTTCAATGAATCGATTCATTTTTTAACTTGACCATTTTTCCAATTTCATCGAATTCGTCATCTGATTTTGATTGGTTCATCGATTTTTCATTTTGATAAATCGACTGGTTATTGATGTTGTCATTTCTCAATTAATTTACCGATTACAATAAATCAATTTTTCTCGATTTTAGCGAATCTTTTTCGATTTTGATGAATCGATTATTTACATGGAGTAATCGATTTATTCACTTTTCGATTTCGATCCAATTCATTCATTTTTGATCACGATGAATCGATTCATTTTTCGATTTCGATGAATCGATGTATTTTTCGATTTCGATTAATCGATTCATTTATCGACACTTTGATGGTGATAAAATTTTCAATCAAGAAAATTATCGTTCTTGATGTCGTCGTTGACTTACACCTTCATAAATTTTTTCATTTTAATTCATCTTTTGACTTCGATAAATTGATTAAGTTTCCGATTTCGATAAATCAAAACACATAGCATCGTTTCGACTTATTCTCCTATTTCGTAATAAATAGATTAATTTAATCGGCTAGTTGTTCCACTCTATTATTTCCATTCGAGTTTGATTAATCCGCTAATATTTCAATCGGAACTTCAATTGTTCCATTTTGTTCAAAGTATTATTCCCCTCCCCCCCCAATGAACTATTTTTGGAAGCATAACTATACACTGAATGCCACGTGCACAATAATGAAAACTCGCAGGGAGGCAAACATCTTGGAAAACAAATTATTGTCCACATAATTGTAGACCATTGACAAGGATTTCTTCGACTCCGCTCATGGCAAACGCACTCGGAAACGTTCGAATTAAATCTATAAATTTTCATAACGCACAATCTATCGCACCCTTCCACTGTATCTGTATTCCTATACCGCAACGTTGCAGCGACCATTGCGGTATTTTCGCGAGAGTGGAAAAAAACTACGTGCGTATAGGTACGCGTACCACGACGCACAACGACTGAGCTTCCAAAGGTAAGTATACGCGGTATCGTAATATTTCACGTATCGACGGTTCGTATCGTTAATTTCGCAAACAGTACGAAAATTACACGCCTTCGAAATCTAAACACGCAACACGGCCAGTGGACACGTACGAAGGTGTACTCACCTCGGCTTCATTCTCACACCGCTGCCGCGCCGCGCGTCGCCGTTGCGTACCATACTTGTGCCGCGCACCATCTGCATTGCTTGGCCCGGAACCTCGATAAATTTCTAAATTAAACTATTTTTTCCTCCGCTACGAGTATAAATGCGAAACTTTAAACGCTGCTGTGCCGATTGAAGATGTATTTCTTTTTCCTTTTTTTTTTTTTTTTTTTTTTTTTTTTTTTTTTTTTTTTAGTACAACATATGCGTTGAGAATTCAATCGTACGATGTGGAAGGTGTATTTACCATTTCTGTACAAACCGTCAATGAGGAAGTCGACAAAAAAAGCAAAGAAAAAGTGCGCTCACTCTTCAGCGATTATACCTACGTATAGGTATTTTCACAGTACATCAGTACATACACAAGTGTAGGTATTTACAAACATCAACCGTGAATTATTCATCAGCAATATGCAGCATACCAAACAGATCTAGGTACATGTATATTATCTTTCGATAAGAAGAGACGATCTCCCAAAATACGTACGATTGAGATAAAGAGACCAGGAAAGGCAAATTCTCAACCATGCACGTAGTCACGTACACGTACCCCCACACAGGAATGCAGAAAGCAGAAACACAAGAGTAGAAACTTCCTCTCGCCTAAACGATATGTTATGCCACGCCTCTATAGAATGTATGTACTCGTATACCGTATACCACGTCGCGTCGTCGCTTCTTCTCAACCCCAAAACACGCTTGTAAAAGAAAATTGAATTAAGCTAGAATTAATGAAGCCGCCTGCGTCGGCGTTTGTACTTACCGCGCGAATTTCCTATGCCTAGACCTACACATACCTACGATTTAGAAGGCGTGCAACGTACTCTGAATACCTTTAATGCGTACGTACGTAGACGTACCTACCATAATAAACGAAGGGATAGCGAACGAGGGGTGCCGAAGGCGCACGTGTACACTGTATACCGTCATTAACTTCTTAGCCGAGTGAAATTATTCCGTTTAGTTTAACCGATAATGGAAAGTTTGCCTTCGAACATGATACCCAGTAAGTAGGTATACAAGCCGGCTTGGCTGGCATTTCATCCGCGTTGCTTCTGTGTGTAGAGCGAAGAAAGGCAACGGTAAGGGGCACTAATCCATACAGAAAAAGCTCACGTTCCAGTTATGCTTCGAGCCAATTAATTGGGTGCAGGTATATTTGGATCAATTTTCAAAAGACTCGCCTCCTGCCTCATTGTAGTAGGTATAGTTGATAATGATTGCAAAGCTCGCTTCATTTGTAGTATTGTAGAATATATATGGAGTGTGCGGTTAACCAGAATACACGTACAAGTAATCGGCTTGACTCGGCTGGAGATGAGGAAAATTGGCCTGACTGAAGAGAATTTCCTTCGTCGATATGGTCACGTTTTATTGCGTAATTATCGGTTAATAGGTATCTGCAACAATTCAAAACAAAACAAATTGAGGAGGAGGGTTTAAATCTGGTCTTGAGTTGAAAAACTCATCTAATCGTTAAATTCGAAGAAAATATCAATTTTAAAAACAGAAAAATTCGCCAAAAAATTGACAGATTCCTAAAATCCAAAAACTGATTGATTTATATCGGTGCAGAAATTCCAAAGATGCAAAAAAATCTAAAAATTCCAAAAATTGCCGCTTTCGTCGAAACTGAAAAAATTCATCGGATTGAAAAATTCTGTAAAATGATCGAAGCATACAAATTTGAAATTGAATCAATGTATCGAAATTATGAAATGAATTGAAATTTGCGAAGACAAGGAAAATCAATAGTTCTTTGGCACCAACAAAAAAAAACAAAACAAAAAATAAGATTTCGATTTTCAAAAATAATTCATCACAGAAGGACAGTCTCTGAAATTGGAAATAAAATTGGCAACCGGTTCAGCGGTTTCCAATCAAATGCATCGAATAATCTCTAAATTTTCAAATGAAAATTAAACACAGAAATCGCTATAGCCCAATTCAACGATCCTCGAAGAATTTTTTTTTTACGAAAAACGACAAACACAATATTTGATTTCATCGCCCAATCTCTTCAATACCTCGGATCTTATTCTTTTCTCCACCACGCACTCAGACCAGAAAAAAAGCTCAAAGCTCGATTCCATTCCCCACATACCCACATAGGCGGCTACCGCAGTCCAAAAGTCTACAGTTATTCGCACGAGTCGACGGAAATTACGCCTCAGCCTTTGTAGCTTCCAGCTTATTCTCAAACAACGAAAATCCAATTACAGTTCGACGCAGTACTATTGTACAGCATACACAGTACAATCTCTCGACAGCGTTGTTGTGAGACAAAAAAAAAGTCATCGCGTTGCGTTTCTTCTAGCCAGCCATTTCGACGTGGCCTGAGAAAGGCCTAAATCTCGCGACAATGCTTTTCTTCATACGTAGGAATTATTGTACGACACGTTGCGTCGATCATTCACTTCATCTAGTGACACGATTCGTTCGATAATACTTTACGCCCTACGTCGTCGCATTCAGTTCGTCGATTTAATTTCCGTAATTTTACGTAATCTCACAGTATCAAAACACCACCCCTAACTGAACTCTCTTGCAGAATTCTTTCTTTTTTTCTCTACTCCAAGGATAAAGATTACCACAGTGTTTTTTTAATACGATTCGCTTTTCTCAGCCAATATAGAGCTTCTACACTCGCCCATCGTCAGCTCAGCACGAGGGGGACTAGACGCATCAAATGTGTAAAGTGTAAACGCATGACGAGGCAACGCGAAGAAAAGCAATACGAACGCCTGGAAACCGCAAAATCTCTCATCATATTGCGTTGATTCAACGTATGTATACAAATAGCTCTGGCTGGGCGCGTGAAAATACGACCTCATAAAAATTCACGTTTGTTAGGCAAATATTTCCTTCGAGACTATACGTAATCGTCTCTTTCTGTTTCTCGAGCCTCGCACAACACGACGACTCAGCAAAAACAAAAGATATGGTTATAAATGTACTACCTACCTCGCTCGTGCGTGTCGCCTCTTACCTTAACCCAACTACGTAGGCTGCGTACAAAGGAAATTACGCGCAATCTATCATTATAGAAACGTGAAAAATTTTTCAAAAAATATAGAAAAAAACAACTGCAAAATGCGACGTACATATGTACATATATCTGCTACATAAGCGTCGGATACAAAATTATAATACGTATACTTACAACATGTACAGAGCACGCTGCCACGATCCGTCTACTCCATACGTAAACGTATTATGTAGATTAAAGATATGTAATGTATAGCCGAACATACGTAAACGACCGATGGGCGACGAGGGCTAGAGAGAATAAAACCAACAACCGTCAGCTCGCCCGCTCTCCACCCTCCCACCATCAGCAGCAGCCGTCGAAAACGACGAGTGGAAATGCGTTCGTGGGCTTCTTAATACCGATATATTGGTTGATGTCACGTTCCATAAACACGAGTACATTTTTTCCCCCGTTTTTTTATTTGTCGCGAATTTTTTGTACTTTGCTTTATAGCTACGGGCGGCATGATTCAATTGATTTACATTTTTTCTAGAAAATATTGCGAAAAATTGAAATTTCAATTTTGGAATAAACAGGAAATAGGGATGGGATTTTTCAAAATTTTTAAAACGAAACATTTTCCAAGCAAGTATTCAAATCAAAAATATACCACATTATAAACTAATTTTTTTTCAATTATTGAGCAAAACTTGGAAAGATAAAATTCAAGAAATTCAAAAAATGAAAATGAAATGAAATGAAAATTTTGATTACAACCTGAAAAATTCAATAAAAAACAACTTTTTCTCAAAATAAAAAATGATAATTTTTCAAACAGAAAATTTTCAAACGAGAAAGCGTGAAATCAGTATGAAAAATTGAGGAAAAAAATGAGGGGAAAAACAGAACCAAGCAAGTGTTCCAAAAAAAAATCTTGAATTCGAAACAAAAATTTACTTTGGATTCTGAAAAAATGAATATTTTGGAGCAAAAAAAAAAAATTCTATAAAACCACTTTCAATTTTTTTTTTTTTTTTTTAAAAAACTCGTGAACCGAAAATTTAAAATGAAATTGAAACGAAAAATTGAAACTAAAATTTCAAAACCAAAATAATTTTAGAAATATTATCGAAAAAAATTGAAAAAAATAAAAAATTTTTCGATAAAAATTTTTGTCAAAAATTCCAAAATAAAAAATTACCATCAATTGGGATTTTTTTCGATTGAAAAAAAATGAGACATAAAATACAACAATTTCAAATAAAATGGAAATATTTTTTATGGTGTGACATCGAATACATTCGATTTCCACAAAATTAAGTTACTCCACCATTCCGTCTCAGCTCGCACCCTCCCCCACATCCCATCATCATGTACATGCTCAAAAAATTGAATTTTTCGCATTTTGAAAATTCAATTCAAATTTCGTTACGGAGGTACCTACTTCATTGGAAACCTTTTCCAAGAAAGGGTAGGTACATAATAATTTATTCATCTTTCGAGAAACTGCATCTCCGGCCCGTTTGAACAAGAATAGCGTACTTTAAGTGGTGGGCGTGTCCGTGTACCTTAAGACGATAAGAGTACCTACAATTTCTATACGGAGTAAAAAGGTTAATTACAAAAGCACCTCGGATAATTAATAATCGAAATGGCAAGGCGAATGGAACGAATTATGTAGAAACGGACCCAGCCAGGCAGACTTCACTATACCAAGGTGGGCGAATATTCAATATTCGCGTTTTCTCACGTTTTTAACGAGCACACAATGAATTATCGTAGCAGACTGAAGCATTCGTTCTCTTTCGACAATTGCGAACCTATCCAAGTAGTAAATTTCTATTTGAATAATTTAGAGTTCGCTTTGATCGACGTGTTTGCTCGAATAGCTTGTTGATGCGCGACGCATGGTATGTTCATTTCAAAGACGCAAACGTTATATAGAACATTGAAAAAGAAGAATCATATTATCGGAATGTGACGTTGGCGTGGCGTGGCGCGTTACTGCATGCGCTGAATTTTTTCGGATTGCGATTTCGTCGCGTCGATGGCGCTGTTCACTCTCTATCTACGAGTAGGTATGTTGAGTATGGAGAAATTATAATTTTTCAAAAATTTTTTTGAAAAATTGCGAAATCTTGAGAAATTATCAAATTTTCAGAAATGGCTGAATCTTGAAAAATTGCTAAATTCTAAAAAATTGTTGAATCATGAAAATTTGAAAAAATTTTGAAAAATTGCTGAATTTGAAAAATTTTGAGAAATTTTCTAGAAATTGCTTAATCTTGAAATATTATCAAATTTTGAGAATTTCACAGATTTGAACAAATTTTAAAAAATTGCTAATTTTTGGAAAATTTGCAAATTTTTAAGAAATTGTTAGATTCTGAAAATTTTGAAAGTTTTAAAAAATTTTCAAATTTTGAAAATTTGCAAAATTTTGAGAAAAACTGCATTTAAAAAATTTGTAAAGTTTTGAGAAAGTCATAGATTTTAAAATTAAAATCAACAAATTCTGAAAAAGTTCCAAGTCTTGAAAATTTATTTACACCATCTCCCATTTGCATGAAGTGTTAAGGCAGAAATTGTAATGCATGATTTTCACTAAAAAAATTATTCAAAACAAAATTGGAGAACCCAATACCAGTTTTCAAGGGCAAAATCTTCCAAATTTTCAAACTTTTTCGAAAATAAAAAAAATTGATTTTCTTCTCAAACGAATCCTTTTTTTGTTCTACCCCTCGGAAATAATTGCTTATTCGACCGATTAATCCTTTCAAAAGCTGCGTTTTACTTTCACGTCATCGACAGCCATCGCCGAAATTATAGCACTCAACGAAGCGTGTCTCGCACCTGTAGTACGTACCATCACCACCGCCTCAGCACGTACCCGTGCTTCAGACACCTAGTCTGATTCCGACAACGTAACGGTTGCGACGCGACGGTGGAGTGGAGTGGAGCCTTTCTTCTCAATAATTTAACCAATCTGGGTAACGCGTCGCTAATAAGTGGAAGGCTCGTGAATGCGGTGCCGACGACGGTGAAATTTCCACATCGGGCGGGTTTAATAATTCATCGTCGTCGACGTCTTTAACAAGATGTCACCTTTTTTTTGTACGCGTTCGACTATTCACGCTTCATTAATATTTATATTTAACTCGGTTTAGGTAAGTGTAGCAGCGTCGAGCACGAGTGTCGAGAATAATGGAGAATTTCTCACGCCGAACCGCGTCTTATTGCGTGGCGGCACTGCCCATTTCACGTCGATGGCTGGCGCTCTCCATGAAAATACGTCGCGAACAAAAATTTCGAAGCTGCCGGATATTGAAACCAGACCGCACCGCGAATGAATGGGTAAAAAAATCACCACCACTATCCGAAGATCCACTCTGGGCCCGATTTAGATTTTAAATTGAAATTGAACCTACATTAATTCGACCCTGCGTACATCCTGTCCTTCGCAGGCTGCATAGGCTCTTTCTTACCCGTTTAATGGTTCTCTAGACACAAGTAGCGTGAAACTTTCAGCCAAACAAGGACCGCAGAGAGGCGTTAATTCTTGTGTTTACGACAGTCCGGCCGTTTCTTGCGGTCGCCTTTCACCCTATCAAATACAGAAGTAAATGATTTCAGACTCGGATGCGTTGGTGGCGCGAGATTAAACGCACAAATGACCCATAAGAAAGCGATCAATTTTCTCGGTTCTTTTTTTCGCCATCACTTTTTGTTTGATAATTTTCGACGAGAAAACACGTTCGAGTTTTTCTATGTAGCAGCTCTCTTCAGAGACTCTCCTTTCTTCCCTTCCCCCCCGTTACTCTCCCCACACCGTTCAATAAAACGTAACCTTCATTATTATTCCAAAAACCTGCCTACTCGATTTGTTTCGTCGTTAAAATCTCCCAGTCATTCGAGACTTTTATAGGTGTTAATAAATTTGCCTACCCTGTTCGCCGTAAATTTTTACTACAGGAGTTGATGAATTTGCCTATCCTGTTTGCCGTAAATTTTTACATCTCGCAGGCTCGAATCGCGTCGTTTACATGCCGATAAAAAAGCAACGCTAATCCGCGTATAATTTATTCATACGTTCTGTTGGTATATTTATTCGAATTATTAATCGTTTTTATTACTTTGAACTCTCGACGATCAACTGTACAGGACATTAACCTGAGACTGGGACTCGAATACTAAGGAAAAAAAAATAACAGGAGAGAAAAAATAAATCGCTACATCTCGAGGGTGATTTCTTTTCTACCTAATCAATTATTCACCCTTACGTCGGGCTTAAACTTCGCCATTTAAGAGGTTTACGACTCTTGCAAGAGGGGAAAAAAATTTCTCTCAGTAGTTTTCTTTTCCACCTTCGCCTCTTGTCATGGCACTATGCGAGAGAGAAAAAAAGATAGAAAAAAAAGGTAACACGAAAGAAAACTGCACGACTTTGGTTAAGTTTCGAGTCTGAAAACTCAGCAAAAACAGCTACGACGTAACGTGCCGTCAAGATGGGGTGGGAGGTGCTTTGAAGAACGTGGGCAGGGGTTGATAACCAAAGTAACACGCGTTCCGATGCGATCTCGGCGCGGTGCGGAACGAATTCAAAACGTAACACGTTGTTAAGTACAGATTTGTAATTTGCATGGGCGTTCGACGTTCACGTTGCTTTATTGTACGAGTATTCTGAAAAAGTTGGCTCGGCTCATTCTCGCGCGTCTGTTTCGTTACTGTAGGTATATAATATGGTATACATATGGCTTAACTTTTCGGTTGCATAAATAATTGAATACATGACACGCGACGAGACGCGTTTTTAGACAAAAAGTTTCTTCATTCGGGGACGCGAATTTCATTTAGAATTTTAATCCGAAATATGAAGAAAGTTCTGGGTGATGGAAGGGGGAGTGGTGGATCTTTGAGACGGCGAAATTGTACCGAGAGGAGTGAAGTTTTTCTGCGGAATGTATCTGATTTTTATATGTACTTGGTGTAAAAAAAATTCGAATTTTTTGGAACCCCCCCCCCCCCCCCCCCCCNAAAAAAAATCAGATTTTTTTGGACCCCCCCCCCCCCCCCCTCCTAGTTTTATGCAACTAACAAGGGAGCTCCCCGAGGTGTTACACGCCAAATGGATTTTTTGTTATTGGCTTGTAGGGTAAAATTTGAGCTTCTGAAGTGAACCTAAGGAGGAGCTGCCGGGGGTTGAATTTCGAAAAATCACACAATACACCATACAAATAAAAAATTGCAAAAACGCCAAATCGAAAAAACAAATCGAAAATTTTTTCACAAGTTTGTTGGACATATTGAAAAAACCCCACAACCAAAATTTGAATCTCTCAAGTCAATTTGGGGGGAGCTAAGGGGGTTCAAAATTTGAAAAATCGCTCCCCCAAAAGTTTACTTTAGTAGATCAAATTTTGGTTGTGGGGTTTTCCCATGATGCCCTACAAGCTTGTTGAAAACTTTTTTCATTTGGCGTGTAATTTTTAAATCAATCGATGCATATCAAACCGTGCACGTGGGAAATCTTTGTAATGCACGTGACATCGCAATACTCCCACGAGCGCTGGTGAGAAAAGCGACATATCTCGACGTGGTCAAAACAATACATCACTGGTGGCTTCCTCCACGATTCGTTGAATGGAATCAACTCTCCGTATGTTTGAAGGTCATTCTATTGAACGCCAAGAAACTGAAATTTCAGCCCTGTAAGTTGATTAGGGGCTGAATATGGAATTTTCAAAAATGGGTAAAAACCCACGATTTTATTTTACGGGTGATTTCTTGAAAATCAATAACTAACTATTCAATTTATCATTTTTAGAAAATCTATCTATTAATTTTGTTATCATTCAAGGATGATTATTTCTTCAATTTTCGGAAAATTAACGATTTTCTCGATTTTCTGCAAGTTTAATTATTTTTAGAGAAATCGATCATTTCTCAGAAATTGATCGTTTTTCAAAAGTCCTAACTTTTCAATACCCGTAACTTTTGAAAAATTAATCGAAAATTATTAATTGCTCTTTTTTGATGATTTTAAAAAAAATATGAGAATTTCTAAAATGCAAGAATTGAAAATTTTTCAGATTTTGATCACTTCTCGAAAATTTACGAATTTTTTGAAAATTCTATGCCAGTCTTTTTTTATTTTTTGAATTGAATCATTTTGCAAGAATTGTCACTTTTTCAAAAATTCTTCACTTTTCAAAAAAATATTGTTTTTTTTTCTATTTTTGAAAAATCAACGATTTTCTCAGTTTACGTACAACAAAATTGAAAAATCGATCATTTTTTCGAACCCAAATTTTTCAAAACTATCAACTTTTGAATGATCATACTCCAAATTATTACCTGAAAAATATCAGGGGAAAAAATGATTTTCGAAAGTACCTTAAGTACTTAATGAAAATTTCAAAAACTAGCCTTTTTTCAAGAATTGAAAATTTTTTAGACTTTGATCACTTTTCAAAAGTTGAGAATTTTTCAAAAATCGCAATGTCATTTTTTTCATTTTTTTTTTTTTTTTTTTTGAATTCAATTATTTTCCAGAAATTGTCATTTTCTCGAAAATTCTTCACTTTTCAAGTGGGATCTGGCAAATAAAAATTAAATTTTGGAAATTTTAGAAAGGGTCTAGCTGGATAAGAATGGTGAAAATGCCTTTTGGTGTCAGCGAGACGATACTTGGGCAATAAGTAGGTACCAACCCAAAACTCAGATCCCCCAAGTTTTAGACCTCTACCGTGAGTGGTTCCTGAGGAATGTCGACTTTACTCAAGTTTTTCCT
>FIZT01059745.1:0-32190 GCA_900065295.1 Paracoccus marginatus | reverse complement strand
CCCCCCACCTTTACGATTCGCTTTAATCAACCGGTGCTGCGGTGGATTTCACACACGCAAATTGAGATTCGAGTATATCTACTACTACGATGAATTGGCGCGCAGGAATTAAATCGTCGTTAATTATGTAATACATCGATCATTATGCAAAGTTGGAATTCAATTGAGACGAATTGGATAAGATATCACGTGTCGAGAGTGCAATATGCAGTGTTCTCGTTCATTAAAAAAAGTGGTTTGTTTTACTTTTTTTTTTTTTTTTTTTCAAGGGATAAAAAAAGTGGTTTGTTTTTCTTTTTTTTTTTTTTTTTTTCCAAGGGATATATTGGAAGGTTTTAGTACAAGAAGATAGGATGAGTTATGTAAATAATAAGCTATGGTATTGGTGGGTGGGAAGTACACGAGTTTTATGTACAAATCGGATAAAACGATCGAGGTGTAAGTGTACTGGAATTAGATATGTAGGTGCATTATCTGTCTATCTGTGGGCTTTTATTGAAACTACATGTAGGTATGTGTATACAGAATACTGATACCCTATCGTATGCAGTAGATGCACCGAATGTGTGAGAAAGAGTATTGGAAAATAAATACTGATAAGTGGTAAATGCAGTCATTAAATAATTGTTGATTTGGTTTATCTGTCTGGGACTGGGTACGATCGGGATAGCGTTTGACAGGCTTCTGAAATGCGATATAGGTAGAGAAAGTTCCCGAATTATGTGCACTGAAACTGATAGTCAATTTTGTCGGTAGGTTTGGTGTTACGGTAAGATGTCGGTGAAGGGAAGGGAAGGGAAGGGGAGGGGTAAGAGATAAAATTGTTTGAATTTTTAATGGATTCGAAGCTGGGGCTCTGGAATTTGAAGATTTTTGGAAATTTTCCACGTACATGAGAGTGTTTTTTTTTCAATGTATTGATAAGAAAAATAGATAAGGTGTAGAGGTAGCAACATAATTCCATCTTTACCAATGAGGACACCAAATTTAAAATAAAAAATTGGTTTGATTTTTTTCCAATTTTTTTTTTTGAATTTTTTTGAAAAAATTTACTCATTTCATTTTTTTCAATGCATGATTTTGTGCAAAAAAATTATTCTTGATGTGTAATTTCTATTACATTTTTAGTTGAACTTTCTTGGAAAATTTTTATGCATTTTTTCAAAAAAAAAAATTTCAATTTTTTCAATTTAATTTTTCTTATCAATTTTTCATTTTTTTTTTTTTTTTTTGAAAAACTGATTTGATTCCCTTTGGAAATTCACTTTTCTTTCTTTTTTTTTTCCTCATAAAAATGACTGTATTTTTTGATAAATGTCGAATTTTGAAAAGTTCTCCCTTTTTTATTCATCATCGTATTTGGTTCTTTGAAAATTATTATTTTCTTCATGAAATGAGTTTTGATGATTCCATTCATTTCTTGAATTTTTTTAAAATAGAATTATTGTGTATGCAGTGAATCGGGAAAAATTGAAATTTAAAAAAAAAATTAACCATTAAGGTATTACTTTTGGGTTTTCAATCATTTTTTTACATTGAAATTTTCAGGTTTCCACCTTATTTTTATTGAATTTGTCAACTACCCTAACTTTATCGATTTTTAAGTATTTATTAGTGTTGTTTTGGTTATCGTATTGTATTTTCATTTTTTTTTTTTTTCGTTTTCGGTTCACTAATGAACATGTTTTCGGTTATATTTTCGTTCAAAAATGAAATTTCGGATTTTATGAACATTTTGGAAAAAAAATTCTGTTCGAAAAACTGGAAAAAATGTAAAGTTTAGTTGAAGGATGTGAATCGGAGTGGTTTGAGCTTCTGAACCCGAATCGATGATCACTTTTTGTATGTTTTTGACAATTTTTGGTACCACCAATGGGTGAAAAATTACGTTCTTTGGGGAACTTTGAAATTTTTTCAAACGAGTTTTAAAAATAACGTCGTCTAAATTTTTCAATATGTACAAGTATGTTGATCAGTATACAAAGTTGTGCCTTGTGAATATTTTTTTGAGAATTTTTGAACGTGTTCATCATACAGAAATACGATTTTTCAACTTCTCTGGCTGATTTTTAATATTAAAAAATTGCTAACACTGATTTCCAGAAAACTGACAGAAAGCTCTTCCAAGGCTTTATCTACACATTAGAAAAAGTTCCAACTTCCTATACTCTCTCAATCTGAAATCAGTAAAAATCACTGAAAAATGTCAGAATTGCAGCACAGGAGGAATCGGTGGAAAATATCACTGAAATTTCGGCGAATTTTCACTGATACTCCAGTTATTTTTGTAATATTTACTGAAAAATCAGTGAAATTCACTGAGAAATCAGTGAAAATTCACCGAAATTCCAGTGATTTTCTCACTGATTTCCCTGTGCTGCAATTTTGACTTTTTTCAGTGATTTTTACTGATTCCAGATTGAGAGAGTAGCTATCCTAGATTTTCAGCTATCCACGCTCGAAACTTACCATATCCACCTTTACCTCTAAACTTTGAGTGTTTATGACCACTTCAGCCCCCCTCCCCCCCCATGCTCAGAGAGTCCCGGTTTGCGCCATTCGTCATCATTCTCTCGTCGAGGACTATTCACATGAGGAAAAAATCAAAAGATCACCGATCTCACTTTTCAATTAGTGAATGATCTGAGATGCAATGTCCCATTGTCTACTATTTTGGCATTTTAGTATCACCAGTTTTTATTACTAGCCAATTCGATAAAAATTGGTTGACCATGAAAATTGACCTTTAGTCCTCCAAAATGAACTTCAATAGAGAAAATACCAAGAAAAAACGACGAACGCGAGGAATAAGCGATCGGGACTCCTAACACCGAACTCTCCAGTCAACTCACCTTATGCAAGACCCTGAGAGATAGCATCAAGTGCGCAAGGATCGGCCAAATATAGGCGAAGATGCACGTCATCTCATATAAAGGAGACGCGACGACGAGAAAACAAAAACCTTGTAAAACAGAATACCTACTCCTGAAATTCGCAAAATGCATCTTTATGGATACGCCATCAGTCTAGCACGTGAATCTAAACAAAAAATAAAGGTGCGAAATAATCGTTGCGACGAATCTCGTATCGTATTCTACATACATACATTCTATTCGTATGTATGCTCATTGCTCTCCATATCTCGCGAAAAATCTTTCATATTCTTACACAAGCGCGCGCTATTATACAATGTACATAAATGCAGCATAAATTTGCATCGCGACATCGTCGTCAAATCTAATTTTAAATCGGTCATAGGTATGCTAAATGTAACGAGCGACGAAAATGAAAATCGTCAATTTTGTTTCTATATAATATTTACCTATCTTATTTCTACGTATGAATTGTCTTTGGCTTTGAATCGAACGAGGAGAAATTCCTTGACGGTAACGGTACCGTGGTCATGTTGATCGATGCTGGACCAAAATTCACTCCACCGCACCGCACCGTTGCCCGACCATCTTCTGCTGCATTGTGGCATTTGTTGTTATGAAAATGAATTTTTATTTTTTCACGTCGTACGTACTAAATATTAGCAAGTTAAATTTCATTTTTCAAATACGTCATATGTATATATTTTTTTCTATAAGGACAATAACGTATTTTGAATATACATATACGCTGTATGTGTACACGTTGAACCATAGGCAACGGTATTATTGAGATGAAAAATAGAAAATAGTAAAGATAGATAAACGAAAATGATGATTGGTTTACTCGATATACATAATGTAACACTTTGGTCGTCGTCGCGTCGTATAGCCAGCCATAAGACGACACAATATGCAACTAGGTCACTGTATAATGTTTCCGATGCATAATGTGCATTTTAGGCGAGCGCCTTTCGTACGAATGAATTTCGTCTGCGCGAATGCATGTGCATAATTTATATCAAAGATCACAGCAGATCGGAGCTGTTGCGAGTCTCTACAGCATACTGTAGGTACTGTCGTCGTAGATATGCTGCTTAGGTGAAATTGATGACGGTCTTGTATGCGTCGCATCGGTGGCGTACGTAACATTATTTATGAACAAGTCGCGAACTAGGCTCGTTTCGAAATAAAGCGCTTTTTTCACTCGCTTCTTCTTTCTTTTCTAAATGGTTATTCGATATATTAACCTTTTTTCTTTTTTTTTTTTTAGTACGAAGGTGGCAGTGGCGGTGTTTGGATATGTGCCAGAGGTTTACATTTTAAGTATAGAATCGTCAACCTTTCTGCGAAGATGGATAAGGTGTCACTTGACTTTGATTCATTCGCGTATACGTACTATTTCTAGTCTTTATAATTTGGAGTGAAGCGAACTCGATTAAGTTAGATAAATGTGGCGGGTAACTTCCAACAGGATTTTGTAGTAAATTTTATTGTTGTTGCTTTTCGAAAGTGAGTAAGTACTCTTGATAATGGTTCGTACGTACGTACGCTTACAGATGTCGAATGGAGAAAAGACCAGTGAATTTTTTTCTCTCTCTTTTGGGTAACATATGTACCTTGATCAGGCTCGATATGTACGTACGTATAATATTATGGGTCTGGGTGTTTTTTGGTGTAGGCATAAATAAGGTAGCGTCGACGACGGAGAAGGTACATTTGGTTAACGCGAAAATATGTACCATACACTTACGCTATTGTACCGGTTATTCACCTGTTACATTTTTCAGTCATTCTACGGTTCTGTGTTGTGAATTGAGGAACGAACGACGCGGCCAGGTTCGGGGTATTATAGGTAGTTAGCTCGACTGCGGCTTGTATAAGCCGGAACGTGTGTATGTAAATTTGGGAAAAAATTAACGAACATGTGGAGAATGGTTTGCCATTTACAAGCTCACACGTATGTTTACCTTTGTGGCGTGGAGGAATAGTTGATTGGATTTTTTTTGTCTGGATGGTACAGTGGGGGTGGGCAGAGCAGGTTGGTTGATTTTGTTCTGGATTGATTGGGTTTCTATGAAGAGCTGCAATGAATTGGCGAAGGATTTTGGTTTTGGTCATTTTGGTCTTTGAAAGATTTTTTACATTTTTTCTATAGTTTTTTTTTGGCATTTTTTTCATGTTTTCAAGCTTTTCACTTTTTATAATGTTCATTTTTCAATTTTTTTGAATTGGAAATTTTTTTGCTGGTAATTTTTTTTAAATTCATATTTTTTAAAAATTATTCATCAATTTTTTTAATGTTTTCAAATTTTTTACTTTTAATGCTAATTTTTGATTTTTTTAATTAATTTTTTTTGTTTTTATTTTTCTTGAAATTAAATTTTTTTTATTGATTTTTTGTTTTTTTTTCAATTGTTCAAGTTTTTCACATTTAATGCTCATTTTTGATTTTTTTTTTGTTTTCATTTTTTCTAAGTTCATATTTTTTCAAAATTAATTAAAATTTTTTTTTTCGATGGGATTTTTTGTCATTTTTTTCAATTGCTCAATTTTTTGACTTTTAATGTGTGCTCATTTCTGATTTTTTTTTTAATTCAAAATTTTTTTATAGGTTTTTTGGCATTTTTTTCAATTGTTCAAGTTTTTCACGTATAATGCTCATTTTTGATTTTTTTTTTTAATTCATTTTTTTTTTTGAATTATTTATTTTACCGTTTTTCTATCGGTTTTTTGGCATTTTTTCATGTTTTCGAACTTTTTACTTTGAATGCTCATTTTTGATTTCATTCAATTCGAAAATTTTTGTTTTAATTTTTTTCAATGTTCATATTTTTTCAAAATAATTCAAATTTTTTTTTCTACAGGATTTTTTGGCATTTTTTTTCAATTTTTTCACTTTTAATGGGTGCTCATTTCTGACTTTTTTTTAAACTCAAAAATTTTTTGTTTTTGTTTTTTTTATTCTCACATTTTTTTCTAGTTTTTTTTTTTGGCATTTTTTTAAAAATTTTTTTACTTTAATTCTAATTTTTGATTATTTTTTGATTCGAATTTTTTTTTGTTCTTTTTTTTCTTGAAATTAATTTTTTTTATAGGTTTTTTGTTTTTTTTTCAATTGTTCAAGTTTTTCACATTTAATGCTCATTTTTGATTTTTTTTTCTTTTCATTTTTTCTAAGTTCATATTTTTTCAAAATTAATTTCAATTTCGATAGGATTTTTGTCATTTTTTTCAATTGTTCAATTTTTTGACTTTTAATGTGTGCTCATTTCTTTTTTTTTCAAATTCAAATTTTTTTTATAGGTTTTTTGGCATTTTTTTTTAAATCTTTAAAATTTTTTTACTTTAATTCTAATTTTTGATTATTTTTTTAATTCGAATTTTTTTTTGTTTGTAATTTTAAAATTCATGTTTTTTAAAAATAATTCATCAATTTTATTAATATTTTCAAACTTTATCCTTTTGATGCTGATTTTTGATTTTTTTTCAATTCGAAATTTTTTTAAATTTTTTTCAAGTTCATATTTTTTAAAATTGAGTATTTTTACTACCGATCTTTTCTATAGGTTTTTTGACATTTTTTTTTTCAATTCAAAATTGTTTTGTTCGTAATTTTTTTTCAATTCATATTTTTTAAAATTAAGTATAATTTTTTTCATGTTTTCATGCTTTTTACTCTTTATGCTCATTTTTGTTTTTTTGATTTGTGCAATATTTTTTTATTTTTTTCAAATTCGAATACGACTTTCTTGGAACATTGGAAATAAATTTTTGAATTTTGTGCAATTTTTTCATGATTATTTTCGTTTTTAGTTTTTGAAAATAAATTTTATAGCATTTACTTTAGTATTATTAACTTTTTCTCAATGATTTTCCTGCTTGATAATTTTTTTCAAATTCATTTTCAATTTTTTACCACTCGTACGAGTATGTACTATTTACCTAGTTTGAAAGGATTTTTCATTTGCCCGAATGATTTTGAATTTTAAAAATGAATTAGCGACGCGTGATACTCCTGGCATGTCTTACTGTGTTTTGAAATTGATTCGTTGCACGAAATCATTCATTTTGCAAAAGAAAATTATGCCAGAAATAAGATACATATGATTCCGTTTTTATCTGAATTTCGTTGAAGTTTATCTATCGAGATAAATTTATCGAGCGAGAAAGAATTAGTATTACTATGTATTATTATATTGTCGTCGTTACATTCAATTCATACGTGACTCTCCTCTCCTCTACTACGCTCAGTATTTCTTATCACTAGAACGAGAGCTCTATTTTCCCCTCCTACACTATCGCTAGATCAAAGTAGAAGGGAGTGGAGAAGAACGCGCGAGTGTGAGTGAACACCTAGTGAGAAAAAATCATTCGTCGAGTACCTACCAATATCGTTGTTCGTGCATTTCCGGCATCGCGATCGTGTTCGACACGAGGTAATATCGCTTGCGTCTCTTCGAACGCCATAATCCTCTATAAGTAATTTTTCGTTCAAAAAAAAAGTACGTAAAAAAATAGAAAAAAACTCACCAGTTATTAATTAACTTTCGGTAGCCTTCCTCTCTCGATAAGAAACGAAGAAAAAAGTACGAAAAACTCGTCAGTAGCGAATTTCCAGCGTCGAAGTTGAAAAAAAAACCATCGTATACGTATATATCCGCCAACGCGAAAAAAAAAGGTGGCAATAACGACCTGGAAAAGTGATTTGCGCTTTCGCCAAAACGGTATAGCGAAGGGAAAAAATTCGACCAAAATAGAGCGCGCAAAGGAAGGTGGAAAAGGAGGAAAAGGTGCATCGCACAGCAAACGCATCTCCCCTCTTCGGTGTTTTGGAATTCTCGCTAGTATTCGCATCGGCCGGTAGGAACGCTGCATCGGGGCTTGTCCTTGACTCTGAGAACGACGGCGGTTGTACATTCTATCTCGTTTGTGTGTACTTTTAGTCATTCTCGGTCAACGAAAGGGAAAGCAATTTCGGTATAAAATCGTTAACCGCGGGTTAGATGCGCTTTGGCGACGCGCAAAAGCCGGTATCGGAAAGTCTCGTGTTAATTTTTTTTACATTCAACTACGATGGGAGAAATTTTTCGAAACGCGTAAAATTATTTGGAAATTTTTTTTAGCCCGAGTCGATTCGGTTTTTTGTATTCGATGTATTTTATTAATTTTTTTACGTAAGTACATTCGGTGTTTCGTAATTATTTTCATGGCGAAGAATTCGTAATTTTTTGGAATTTCAATTTTTGAATTTCATCGGTCAATTTTTTGCACTATCGATTATTTTGAATTTTTTTTTTTTTTTTTTGAACTGTGTCATTTCGTTACGTATTTTTTTTTGTCGAGAGTTTCGTTAACGTCGAACTTGGTTTTTCTTATGTTTGTTCATATAGATGGATAGTATCGCGTTCGTTGTACGAAATTTTTGCTTAGCTCCGAAGTACCTATCGTAGAGAGACGTGCTTGGAAGAAGGATAATTTGTTGTATCGAAGAAGGAAGAGACGGCAGCAGCGACAACGATGGCACCTCGTCGTAATAATTCGGTAACGTTGGACGGCTGCTCGACTATATTGCCCGACATCCAAGGCTTAGGTTTAGACTCGGTAGTTATGGAGAATCACGAGTCGACAATAACCACGTGTTGCGTGCCGACATCGGAATGTCTACGAAACAAGGAGCCGATCTATATGAACAATTTGACGGACGTGGTGAAGATGCTGTGCAACAACGAGCACTGCCCCGTGAGTAAGTACATGCACAAGGAGTGCTTCGAGCACTGGGAGGAGAACATTTTGACGTATTTGAAATCGTGCGGAAGAGCCAGATCGTGGTCGGATAAACAACGCCATCAAAATTTATGGACGAAAAAAGGGTACGATTTGGCGTACCGCGCGTGCAACTGCCTATGCGGCCGCGGATTCATTCGCAAGGATTTGGACTGGAGTCCGATGACGGTGGTCACCAACGGATGCCACATGAACGCCGCCTCGGATGCGGACAAAAAGAAGAAGAAACGTCGCCAAAATAATCGTCCCACCATTTCGATGTCGGCAGCCTTTAGCAATGGTAACGGCTACGTGCAGATGAACGGAGCCAGTGCCAATGGCCATCGTCAAATGGACAACGTTCTAACGCCGATCGAGTTGAGAGCTCGCACCGTCAGCATATCTTCGTCGAACGGATCGAACGGATCGTATTCGTCGCCGTCGACATCCTCGAACAGCATCTCACCTACGTTACCCTTACCCGGAGTCATCGGCTCCGGCAAAAAGAAGAAGAAGAAGGAGAAGAAGCCTGATCCGTGAGTTTTTATCTTTATTTTTCTACCTTTTTTTTTTTTTTTTCTATACCGAAGTGTATTTTAAATATTCCTCGACGTATAATAAATTATTAATTCGTCGGCTCCGGCAATGAAGTAGTTTTGCGTTTCAACCGTTGTGTGGAATTTTTGAAATAGTTGCGTTGGTTTGGTTTCTTTTTTCGGTGCCAGAGATGTAGAGAACTATGGTTCGGTATCTGGTTGTCGTCGTCGTCGTAGTGCGCAACTTACACAATCGAAGCACGTTGGCGTAAAGATACCTGTTGTAGCATTTTTAAATAAATTAATCTCGAAACTCGATGATTGTATACACTTACCACAAAATACTAGCCAGAAAGAACGCACTAAAAAAAGAAGAAAAAACCACTTCTCAGAATCTGATAGATCGCGATAGGTATACCCACCGAAAAAAAAAAATGAAAAAGGAGAAAACATCTCGGTATACTCCTTTACATACGATCTAAATTTGTTGTGTATTCTATGTATAAGAATGCCTCTCTCTCTCTTTTCATCTCTGTCTCCCTCGGTGCTTTGTATCCCTCGGTTTTTTTCCATCTTCTTCGGGTTATGTATGCGATGTCCTTTGTAAGGCACGACAGGGGTTTTTAAAGCAGGTAATATTTTTCTCTTAGGATCAGGCCGAGGCCGAGCGAGAGGGTTTTTGTAAGGGATTTCAGGTTTGGTTTTGTTGTTTTGGAACGAGTTAGGCAATCGGATATCGCTAATTGAGTACGTACGAGTTTCTTAACAGTCTATTGTTTCGCCACAGCCCGATGTGTTGTTGAGTAATTGAATTATTTATAGAAGACGCGAGTTTTTCCGGACCCGAAGGTGTATTTATGGGGGTTTCGGGTCGCCTGCCTGCGGCTGGGGTGACCCGCGAGTTGATCGTTGAGCACGACCCGATCGAGTGATGGGTGTGGGAAATGGTGCTCGCACGCTTGTCAAAGATAACGTTGGTATGTCAAAATTAGGTACTTACGTACGTACGAAAGGTCTTCTTTTTTTTTTTTCGAGATGTACGTTGAAATGGGATTGGCCCGGGTCGTCGAAGCGGATGAGAAATGTGGCATTGTGTAGGTATACGATGAGAATGAATGGAGGTAGAATTTTGTAAATTTGATCGATTTGTTTTTGGGGCTTTCTTTGTGAGGTTTTATGAAATTATTTGTTGAATTGAATTTTTTTTGGTAAAATTTTTGCAGAATTTTTTGAAGTTTTTGGTTTGGAAAAAAATTGCCAAAAATTGGCAAAAATGGAAATGTTTTACATTGAACTGCATTTATTGAGTCGTTTAATTAATAATTCATTTTTCCTTCGTAAATATGGAGGGAAAGAATGGATTATTTCAAATAATCGCTTTTGAAAATTGAAAATTTGTAAAATTAAGCAGAAAAAATATGAAAATACTCCAATTTTAGTACACAAATATCATTCGAATTTTTAATAATTTTTTTTAAGTTTTGAGCTTGAAAAAAAATCTGATCTGTTTTGAAATCGAAGGGGAAAAATTGTAAAAAGAAAATTGTTTTGTAAAAAAATAATCATTTTGCCATAATATCGTAGGCACTGGAAAAAATTCAGATCTATTCGTATTCAAAATTTATTTATTTTTTTGGGAAGGTTAGAATGAGGGGGAGGGGGTAAAAACGAACAGAAAGAATTGCTATTTAATTGTTTTGTAAACAAAAAATCTCTGAAATTGAACCATGAATTTGGAAAAGAAAAAATTATTCGTAATTTCGATGGTCAAGTGAGAAGTAGGTACATTAGGGTGGAGTGAAAATGAAAGCATATGTATTGGATTTTGACCAAATTCGGTGGAGTAGTTCACTTTAAGAGAGGGACACCCCCTCCCCCCAAAAAAATCAGCCCCTAAGTGCAAAGAGAGGGGAGCAGGAGGTCCTCAAAATGCACTTCCTTTCGAAAAAAAAGCTGCTTTCATTGGTTCCTTGCCAGTCAAAAGGACATGAAAACTCCTTATTAGCACTTGAATAGTGCAATTTGAGTTTCTGCATTTTCCTGTACTATCGCCATCCTTCTTGGATCTAAATTCAAACTCCTAGCCGGGGGGGGGGGGGGGGGGGGGGGTTCGAAAAGTTGCAGATCGCGATATTCTGGTATAATTGAAAGACTTTCGTGTGTTTCTCGAAAGAGTCGTCGAAAATGGTCAAGTAAAAGAACTAATCGCGGATTCGTGTTCAGCAGGTCAAACTACCTCCGTTCAGACCATTCCAGCTATCGTTTTGCTCAAATTTGAAAAAATTCATTTTCCAACAGAAATCCAATTTGGAAAAAAAAAATGACGAAAATTGAAATTTCTCAACTTCGGACAAAACAATTGTTTGTAGGGTCTAAATCGGGGTAGTTTGATTTGCTGAACTCGAATCCATGATTAGGAGAGGGGGTATCTTTGAAACGAATGAAAAATTGAGCTGAAAAAAAAATCAGTTTTCAATTGTTTTGTAAAAAAATCAAAATCATTTGAACTGAATATTGATCAAAAAAATTAATTTTCGATCTGTTTTGGTGAAAAATCATTTGGTTTGATTTTGAAGTGGATATTCGTGAATTTTTTTTTAAATTTATAATTTGATCAAAAAATGAGAAATACGAGTAGGTGCCAGGTCGAAAGGGGGGAGGGAGAAGATAGAAAAAATGAAGTTAGAAATGATTTTTTTCGCTTTATGTGGGAAAAAAATGAAAAAAAAATTCATTTGCTTCGAAATTGAGCTGGTTATTCCTAAAAACTGGTTTTATTCGTAATTTGATCATACAATGAGAAATATACCTAATCTGAGTTGAAAAGTGTTACAAAATATGCCAAATAATGCTCATACTTGATTCCAAATTGCCTATAAATTTTCACGATCGCCATAAATAAATTTTCAGAAACGCATAAATTATAGAAAATTGAAAAAATGAAACGTAACGTTTTCAGGAAATGAGTCATTCATACGTAAATTAACGAGGTTGTAATTTAAGAGCATATACATGTATTTTATTTGCCCAAAAATCGGATCAAAATTTACGTCGAAAGTATTGGAAAAAATTATATTTTCACGTCGCTCGAGTCTACTTTTCTAGGCATAATTCTAGCTGAGTGCGGAAGCTCTATATAACGATGAAATATGTATCGTGTAAGAATCTAAATTTGCCGCTCGTTTAACTTAATAGCCCAATAGTTGGAGGAATATAATTAACACGCTTGTACATAAATGTACATGTAAGAAGCGTACAGCTCTGGTAGGCGGTTACGTACATGTTTTTACGTGTAAATCGCCGGCCTGGTAGGTACTTGCACGTTGACGCGATAATGCGTTCGGTTGTGGACGTCGTCGCGACGACGCACCGGCGGCGAACGGAAACAATTCACCTGCATGTGTGAGCTTACGTTAGAGCTACATTACATACACGTATATTGTACGTACTATGTTGCGCTTAATAGAGAAATCATTATACCTATCGAGAGTGTATTGTGTTGCGATACATATATGTACGTATCAACGTGAGAGAAAGAGAGAGAGAGAAAAGTTAGCAGAGCACAGGCACAACAAGCGCACAGGGCAGTCAAGTTTAAACGAATTCATCGACATCACATGTCACGGTATTGCTCGTGTTATGTTTTTGTACGCGCGGTAATTTTTTTTTTTAAATAAAAATATGTTTAAGAAGACTCGTGTCATTAATCATTGTTTACCCAAACGCGCCTGCATGCCTGTGCCCGAGTCTCCTTCACGCACGCGAAGAGCGCCACACCACTCGAGAATCTCGTCGCTCTCATTGCGTATAAAAATAATACAGATAAACGAAACCGAAACATTGTTGCTGTTGTGTCTCTGTCTACTGTCTACCTCTACTCGAGTACCTGTATACGTGTCTGCTCGAGAAGCTAAGCAAATACTCGCTAATTACCGCGAGTGTGATTCGCTTTATAGTATAAGGGCCGGGCGAAGGCAGAAGGTATATTGTGTTAATGTACCGTGAAAATTTTACGCGAGGCATCTTCGACGTTCGTCCTTGAATTAGGCAAATAGTTTTTCCAGCCATCGATGGATGGATAACCTTAATGAAAGCAGCCAGCGGTGGCAAAGCGGTCGGCTTGGCCAGTCCTGGTCCACCACGCGAACGAGGCGTTAGAATTTCTCATAAATTAGATCGGTCGAGCCGATAATATCGAAATTATATACTCGTTAAGGTTTTTCAGAAGCGCGCGCAAGAATAATGAGAGAAACAATGCTCGTAAATACAAATAGATACTATTTATTCGCGAGGTATGGGGCGTTTGTAAAGAATGCTTCCGAAGGTTACGTCTCGATCGATGGCGAATTTTTTTCGCCCAAAATTGGCGAATTTCAATTTATGGTGTATTTTTCGAAGTTGCAAATGAAAAAAAAAATCAATTTTATGTTCTCGCTCATTTAGAGAATCAGTTGAAATTTCGTTTAAAAAATTCAGAAGTGCATCACAGGCAAATCAGTGAAAAAAGCTCTGAAATTTCAGCCAATTTCACTGATTTTTCAGTCAATGTTACGAAAAGTTATTGAAAAGTTAGTGAAATTGGCTGAGAAATCAGTGAAAATTCACGCTGAAATTTTACTGATTTTTCAATTGAGAAAGTTGAAAATAGTTTTGAAAAATTTCTTTGCCCATTAAAAAGTGATGAAAAATGGCTTCAAATATTTTAAAAATATTTTGGAGATCATTTTGTGGCCTTTTTTCTCCATCCCCTCCCCCTCCGTGTAAAATCAATTCGAATAAAGTCGATTATGATCAGGAATCTTCCAAAAATATTTTTAAAAATTGGAAAATTTTCAAAATCCCTGGAAAATGAAGAAAAATTGACCGATTTTATTTTTTGATATTTTTATCAGCCATTTTTCAGGTTTTTTTGGGCACCTTAAAAGTATTTTGGGAATTCTCTGAATATTAACTTAATTGTAAAATTTTCAGAAGCCCTGAAAAATGACGAGAAAACATTTCAAATATTTTTTCCAACTTCTGACAATATTTTCATGTGCAGTTTCAGGGGTCAGTTCTTTTTTTGGAGACCTTGAAAATTTATTAGGAATTTTTACATAAAGTATCACGTTTTCATGAAAATAGAATTTTTAGGATCTCTTGAAAAATAATGAAAAGTCATGGAAAACATTCTCTTTTTTTACATTATTTTCTTGAGGAGCCTTTGAGGCATTTTTTTTCTGGACACCTTGAACACTTTTTAGAAATTTACCAATTATTACTATGCAAGAAAATGAAAATTTTGAAAATGATGAAAAATCAAGGCAAACATTTCCACCCTATTTTTGTAATATTTTCATTGAAGTGCGTAGATTTTTTTTTAAATTTTCCAATTACCATGCATGAAAATGAAAATTTTTAGAACCACTTGAAAATGTTGAAAAATCATAGAAAACATTTCTCCCTTATTTTTGTAATATTTTCATTGAAGTGCGTAGATTTTTTTTGGACACCTTGAAATTTTTTTAGAAATTTTCCAATCACTATTCATGAAAATGAAAATTTTTAGCAGCACTTGAAAATGATGAAAAATCATGAGAAATTTTTTTTTTTTTATGAAACATTTTCATTAGAAATCTTTGAAGTAGATTTTTTTTGGACACCTTGAAAATTTTTTAGGATTTTTTTTTTTGAAACTCCTGAAAAATGTTGCAAAATCTAGCCCCGTATTTTTTTCTTCATTTTTTAATGTTTTTATCGTAATTTTTTTCGGACACCCTGTATACAGAGTCAAGGCACACGTAGCTAGAAATTTTTTTGGCCTATTATCGAAGCCTCGTTATCTGTCGAACCAAAACTGAAAATGAGTAAAGACTTGCAAGACACCCTGTATAACGACAATGTATCTTAGTCGAGTGCGCATAAATGGCGCCCAAGTCGGGGCCAATACAATACCTACGTCCAATTGTCCAATTACCTATGCTTCTTTGAGAACGGAGCGCGGAGGCGTAATAAAGAGGTTGCGTATTATCGAACTAGCTGGATATTAATATCGAACCGATATAAGGACACCGTTTAAACGACTCGCCATGTATGTATGTAGATAGATAACTAGGTCTATGTGTGATGGCAATTTTTCTATACGAAGAAAATTTGACAAAAAAAAACCTACTCGATTGAAAATATAAAAGTGCTTCAATTATGTAACCGATATTGAAAATTTTTTCCTCGTTAAGTGTGACGTAATTAGACATTATCGGTGATAAAAATCTGGTTCGATTAAACCGTCGGGCTTTTGTATTCGACGAAGATAATAAGAGCGAGGCAGACGTAGTGTACGTGTGGGTTACCAGTATACACTGTTCGTAGCATGTAGGTACCTTACAAAAGAGTTGTAAAAAATTATACCTTTGCGTTCTCTATTTGTTTTCATTAATCGTCGTCGTCGCGTCGAAAAAAAAATATATGAGCCGAGAAGGAAGGTAGTCTGCGAATCGTGTTGCATAACACCACTGCTACGAAGACTATGCACGAGCCAGAGCAAAACTGTAGCTCGTGTCGGTCGCGTAATAGATCATCAGGTAATGAGCATTTTTTCACTGTTACGTCTGCCGATACCGATACGATGGTTGTAATTTGTAATTCTGATTGATTCGTTGTCGCGTTGGTACAACAATAATGATAATAATGATATTTATATGTACCTAATATAATTCACAAGCGACATTGCGACGCGACGCCCGACCGACGTGTGGCTCTGGCTACATGTTTGTAATGAAATACTCTCTTACCGTAGGTACTTATTATTAACATTGGGCTATTGTTATGCACGATCGGATCTCGGTAATTAGGTCAAATGATGTGTGCATGCTCGGTGTGGTGATCGAAAAGTCAAACGTTCGATGTAGGTAGGTAGGTACTCGGAGTATAGATTCTATAGTTAGTGATACATGTCTGGTTTGTGGTTTTTTATTCGGGTGACGATGGATGGAGAGGAAGGGCGGAAGGTACGTATGTATTGCGCGATACGTGGTGTGAACGCCTCGAGGCGAGTCTTGAAGTATTATATCGGTGGAGGTAGGCTGGCTGCGTGATGGTTTTTCAATTGTCGATTATTATCGATCATGTTTCGCGGCTCGTTATCTTGTGTGGATAATGGCTACTGGTTTATGGCTCGTCATCGTGCGTGCAAGTAGAGTGTAGTGTTTTACGAGATGGAAAGTGATCTGCGGAAGGTGAAGTGAGATGTGCGTTAGGCTCTTATTGACAGGATGTTTCTTCATTTTTTTGATTTAAAAAAAAAATTATTCAAAATTCTCAGTATTGAATTAAATGTACGTTTTGGAAAATTTTCAATTTGACATTTTTTTTCTTCAAAATTTTCAGTTTTCCTAAAATTGTAATTTTTTTATTTTTTCAAAAAATTTCAATCTTGCAAAAATCTTCAATTTTCCAAAAAAATTGATTTCTTCAAGATTTCGACTTTTTCGAAGTTTTTCATTTTTTTCTCTTTTCTCTTTCTTTTTTTTTTGGAATTTCCACTGTTTAATTTCAGTTTCTTTAAGAAACGCTTGAAATTTTTTTCAAATTTTGAATCAAAAAATTTTTGGAATTTTTTTCTTCTCCTGTAAAATGCGTGTGGAAAGACTCGCAAAATATGGTGCACATTCTGTCAACAGCCCACTTCGTAGCAACGAATTTCGACGCAATTTCGTTCCTGTCTCAAAATCAGTCAACTCATTGAGCTTTTCCGGCCGATAACGTGTAACGGCTGGCAAATTGGCACGTATTACGAAACGCCATCGAATATCGGTGAGACGATGACGCGATCTGTTTAAAAATTGATTTTTTTCCCTCAGCACAGCTGCGAATAATTTGCGAATTTTTCCTCTTTTTTTTTTTTTTTTCTTCCAACATTTCATATCGTTTCCGGAGCTCGGTAGTAGGTATTTTTGTGATTTATCGTCGTAGTAATTTTACGAGATTGCGCCTAGGTGACGTCATTTTAACTGGTAGTGTCTCGATTGCATCACTTCGAAACGAACACGTGGTTTTTATCGAGACTCCGAGGTAGTGTATGGCATACATATGTCCCCACATGAGCAAATCGACGACGATAATTTGTTTTTATAAAGTTATCGGCGTGTTTTTTTTTTTTTTGCCTCTTCGAACCGATTGCAACAATGTCGTCTGCGAATTCGGCCAAAAGCAGATGATATAAATTATAGAAATTAATTAAGATGCTAATCGCATCGTAAAGTATAGTCGAGTATCGACGACACCCAGTCTCTATATTTACAGTTACCTACGTTAGACCTATCCATATGTATTCATTAAAACGAGTCGCAGCGTGGCAGACGACGACCAACACACCAAAAACAACCACTTGTCGGCGAACAAGAAAAGAACACAAAAAAAGTAGTACTTTTTAGCATATATTATCGAAGAAGAAGAAGAAGCAGCAGCAGCAGAAAATACAAACCGAGAAGTAGAAACGTTATAGGTGTATTATGTCATTTGTACAAAATATGTAGGTAATGGCGCGCGAGCTTGTAGATCGGTCTTCTTTACATGAACAAACGTAGGTACGTTTTTATTACCGAAAGGAAAAGAAGAGGAAAAAAAACTTGTTTTCAATTCGCGTCAACTTGCCAGAAATAAGTAATTAACAATCATGCGATATGTTCGCGTTCGTATATTATATCGACGTCGACCGACGACGAGGCGCACAGTAAAGAAGAAGCGGCCACCTCTGTGCACTTGGCACTGGCCGAATTTTTCTTTATTTAATTCTCATTTTTAGCATTTTTACATATAGTTTGCGAGCGTTATTCGGTATAGAAGGGCATGTTTTATGGTGTAGAATGGTTATTATAAGGCGGAATTTATCGGCTCGAGATGAAAGTGGAAGGCGAATAGATGAGGGGAATGGTTTTATTGGTGTTTTGGTAACGTATAAAATTCGGCAGAGAATTTTTCGAGGGTGAAAAAAACGAAATTGGATTGATGAAATATTGATTTTGGAATCTAAAATTTGTTGAACTGAAAATATCAAAAAATTCCTGAATTTGAAAAAAAAATGAGAAAAATGGGAAGAAAGTCGAGAAAATTTTCTGGATCTGATACGAAAAAAATTCAAGAAGAGTCATAAGAAGAAATGGAAAAAAATCTAGAAAAAAATTCTTTGATTGGGGAAAAAATGAAACAAAATTCCTAAATTTGAAAAAAAAAAAGATGAAGAAAAATGAGAGGAGATTGAAAGACAATCGAAGAAAAAATTCCGGAATTTTGCAAGAAAATTAGCGGAAAAAAAACGAGAGAACATCAGAAGAAAATGAGGAAAAATTCTCCAAGTTCAAAAAAAAAAATTGCTGAAGAAAAACGAGAAGTAATCCTTGAATGAAGAAAAAAATTGAGGAAAAAAGTATGGAAAGTCAATGAAAATCCAGTTGAAAAAATGAAGAAGAAATATAAAAAAAAAAATTGTTGAAAATTGAAAAAAATTTCCCAAATAATTTTAAAAAATTGAGGAAAAAATGAGGGAAAATCGATGACAATCCAGTTGAAAAAATGAAGGAAAAAAATCTGAAAAAATTGTTGAAAATTGAGAAAAATTTCCCAAATAATTTTAAAAAATTGAGGAAAAAATGAGGGAAAATCGATGGCAATCCAGTTGAAAAAATGAAGGAAAAAAATCTGAAAAAATTGTTGAAAATTGAGAAAAATTTCCCAAATAATTTTAAAAAATTGAGGAAAAATGAGGGAAAATCGATGGCAATCCAGTTGAAAAAATGAAGGAAAAAAATCTGAAAAAATTGTTGAAAATTGAGAAAAATTTCCCAAATAATTTTGAAAAATTGAGGAAAAAATGAGGGAAAATCGATAGCAATCCAGTTGAAAAAATGAAGGAAAAAAATCTGAAAAAAAATTGTTGAAAATCGAGAAAAATTTCCCAAATTTTATTATTTTTTTTTTAATCGAAAAAAATTAGTATCATTCTTCCTCGTCCTTCTTTTAAATTTCAATTTCGAGAAAATCACCTTCTCAACTCGATTGAGCACTGCCGGTGATCCGCGAGGCGCCATCCAACGCCACCACCATCATCGAACACCCGAACCGTGGCATCGCATCGCGCGTCGTCCTTTAAACGTACAACGCGCAACGGTCGACCTCATAAATCATGCAACTCGGGCTTCGTTGGGATATACCCATTCTTATACTCATGTACGTATACGTGGTACGCGTATACTCGGGTGCAATTCGCACAACAACGATTCGAATGGCGCGGCGCGAGAACCGTAGCCCGTTTATCTTGAAAATATTCAAATCGTAAACTAAACAACCAAAACAGGAGAAGAAGACGGCTGCGCAGGGCGCCACATGTGTGTGTGTGTGTGTCGGAAAGAGAAAAATAGAATATACAAAACAGCTCGATTCGACGCGAATATATACGAGTGCGCGAAAAATATAAATAAGAAGAGAAGAAAAAAATACCTGAAATATTCCGCGAGCTGTGTACTGTACAAGTGTACACGCTGCGGCGGCGATCGAAACTGGCAATCCCGTAGGTTCGCCCACTGATGCTAAATGGCGCATAGCGCTATTATACGCTCGCTATAATATGTTTATGTATTGCACGTCCGAATAGTAGTACAACAGAACGGAGCGAATACCATAACATAATCTGAAATGGTAAATACGTAAGTTATTTTGACGCGTGATTTACATGTATCCCACACTGATAAGAGTACGTTTCGCAAAAACGGATATTCTTATCAGGCGTCGTTTTTTTTTTTGTTCCTTCGCACTCGAACGACAAAACAAGCCGTGATAAATTTGAAAAAAAAAAACACAAAACAGAAAATGGGAAAAATTTCGCAGCAGCTATCGTAAATTGGTAATAATTATGCTTATGCGACGAACGACCGCGGTAGAGAAGATGCGGTCTGCAGGAGGGAGCCGCGAGGAGGTCTAGGTGAAGATGACGATGACGTATCGAGAGATCGAGTCCCTGTACTGCATATTTCAGAGCATCCTGACGACGCTGACGTATACCCGAACGAATAGTACGTACGATAAAGTTTGATTGTTTCGATAAATTGGTCGCGGAGGCAGGGAGGTGGAAAAATCACACCGCGAGTCTCGAACAAAGGGTGTGGGTGCTATTATTGTTCGAGCTCTGGTTGCCGGCCGTGTATAATAAATAAGAAAGGCAAGGTTAAAATTAGCATTCGAGTGTATTATCATTAATGATATAATGATATCGAGAGTGGCGGCGCGCGCCTTATCGCATTAGCTGATTTTTTACTTCGGTCCAGGTAGAGTACGCGGTAAGACATGTCGCGTCGCTCGTACGTACGGTGTCATGTCGTACGCCGAAGGGCCCAGGCCCAGGTAGACGGATAACCCAATCACCTGGCAGGAGGGGGAAGAGATGTACTTAGGTTTTTATTAATCAAGGGGAACAATAGGTTCGGTTAGGTTTGGGTGTTCGCACGACCTTGTGCAGTATGCAAAGCGAAAAACGCACCGGGCGGGTAAATCGTCCGACTTTGATACGTCGCTCGAGCGAGAGAGACGAATTAAGCGGCGGTGTGTTTCGTATCGTTCGTTGATCGTCGTCACGTCGTCGGTGGAGCTGTGAAGGCCTGCATCGGACCAGCTGACGAGATGATCTGATGTGATGCCTTTCGTTGGTTTGGTACCCCATACCATAGGAAAGGGCTGCGAAAAACTGAAACGTGACTGTGCTCTGTGCTCTCTTACTCTGTATTTCAGTCCCGCTGTGTGACGTATGTTCAATTCAGCGTACAAAATATATACATATTATGTACTCGCTTTATATACAAAATATTTACCTACGTACGTAGATGATTCTTTAATTACCGCACATTAACCGAATTACCATCATAATTATTATAAAGCGTAACTTTGTAACATATAGCGCTATTTCACCCGAACGTGTATACTACAATATTTTCAACTCTTATCCGATTTCCATCTCTGAAGTACTTACCTACTTAGATAGGTATCAACTGTGCGGGTTTTCTTCATTTTTCGGTTCTCGTATTCGTTGCGTGATTCTTGACGATAATTTGAGCTAGAGTTTTATTAATTTCTTTTTCTTTTTTTTTTTTTTTTTTGCCTTCGCATCGTTTTTGAGATATTATAAGAGTGTAAGTGTACGAAGAGGCGAGGAGGTAGGAGACGAGTTCTCTTTGTTTTTTTTTCTCTTCATTTCATTATTCTTATTTGACTCGCTCGGTTTTTCTCATTTTTTTGACGTGTCAAGGTTCGAAACCACACACATCTCAGGATCCTTATTATAATATACGTCACGTTTGAGTTCTGTATATGGACGATGGAGGTGGTTTTCGATGCGCTGGTGAATGCAGTCGGCGGAAGCTGGGATTAGGACGAGTGATGGAAGGATGAGGATTTGAAAAAAATTTATTTTTTCGTGTTTTTATTTTTTTAGAATTTTTGGGTCAATTTTTGAGCTCAACAATTTAGTTCCAAGAATTCTGATTTTTTGAAAAAATTAAATTTGAAAGAGCCCCTCCTCTCGTCCATCCTCTTGAATTTTCAAAAATACTCAATTTTTGATTTTTTCTTTTTGAAAATTCGAGAGAGAGAGAAGGGTGTTTTCTTCTACTCGAACTAGCGGCTTTTTGAACATCGAGTCTTTTTGGAATTTCAGACACCTGTGTTTCTTATCATTCATTCGAAAGCTTATCTAGGTCCATTTCATAATTCGCTAGCGATCAACGTGTAGCTGGAGAATTTCGCTGATAAATTGTAAAATTTCTTCAATCGCGCGTCGCGTCGTCTTTGCGCGATTATATTCTTTAATGTGCATCGTTTCGTGGATAACGTGTGCTGAGTTATCAATAAATTTTCCATTCTTACAAGTACGTTGTTTACGGCGACGATTGAAAGCGAGAAGAGACGAACGTGACAGCAAAAGCTATTTTTATTAATAAACTTACGATGTGGGCACGTCTACGTTTATGCGAAGTAATCGCGTGTAAGAGATAGGTAGAGAGGAGTACCACATACTCGAGGAATTAGCTGGAGTGGATCTAAATAACCTACTCTTCGGTACGCGCATTTACGTAGTAAGTACGTGTAAATCTGCTAGTGGTTACGCGAGGTTGCTCGTATTTCATTGAGTCGATTTCGATCCGAATTATTCGTATGTATTGGGAAAAAGTAGCGATTCGGGCTTCGTATCGAAATCGTTGTAAATTTTCCTCAATCTGCGTTCATTTCTACTGACGCATTATCTAATACCGTATTCTTTTTTTCGATAGTGTGAAAGAGAGAAGGATAGAACACACACACACTACCATGTCGTCTCATATTAAATTTCGTTCATTCGTTCGTATATTAAATATTGAGCGAATCTTGTTTGGGTCGGTGGTTCGTTGTGGGTATATTTCGAAATACTCGTACGTATGTGTATAATGAGTTATATAGGTATATTTTTTTATCTATCTATGCAGTACGTTGCACACATACTATATACCTACGTATATGGTGAAACGGCCACCTGCGAGTTGCCCGAAGCTGCTGTCATTTTTCGAGATACACTATTTTTTTCTTCATTCTCCGATAGGTTAATGTAGAAAAGTATTATTTGCAAAATAGTATAGGGCACGCTGATAGCCGCTATTTATCTACATAAATAGTACGAAACGAGCGCTCGGCGTTTAGGAGTGAGAGAGAAAGGAAGATGTTTTATAGACGTACGAGTAAATTTTACGAGCTGCGATCTTAGCAGCTGTATGGTTGGGCCGATAACGAGGCCCATAATCGGCGCCCTTGAAATTGACCAAAGTCAGAAAACAGAAACGCCGTACAAGAGGTTGTTTTGTTTACCGTATACAGCTTTGAAGAGAGCGAGAAAGACGCGATAGCGGCCACGACCGAAGGTGGGCGTAATGGCAATTATGTCAACTCGGCGAACAGAGAATCGAGTTTTTGCTGAGATAAGCGTATAACCTATACAGAAATGGCTGACGTTGCTGTTGTGGCGATGTGATAAGCTTCTTGGAATTACGGCGGCTGCTCAGGTCGACGGGCTTGGAATCAGAATGCGTTTCCGTCTGTTGCATCGATAGGTCGATAACGTTTGTAGAATGATTGTGTGAGATTGAAGCACTAAATTCGATCATTTTTTGATCAATGAATTCATTCCCTATGAACTAAAACTGACATTGACCGACGCTCGACGCTGGTGTTGTAGGTGCGGAAATTTTTGCGTGGATGGTGGTTTGATTGTTGTTGTTGTTTTTTTTTTTAATGCACCGAACCACGGATACTTGAAATGTATGCTCGAATGAACGAAATAGTAAAAGTTTATTAGTCGAGAGACATTTTACGATAAAATCGTTGCCAAGTGAAATGAATTAAATTTGTTATTGCACGTCCTTGGAATAAGTCTATTGAGAGCTTTTACTCGTACCGTACCAAGATTCGCCTAGCCTCGCCTCGTCTCGTCCTCTTACGTACGTATAGTACTTACATTGTACACATATTAGCCAACTTATCGTTAAATGCTTTGTAATTAGTTTAATTGCTGCTGTAGCGAACGGCACCACCATATACTTATGCGCGGATTGCATTACTAGAGTGTTTTTTTTTCTGCTCCACCTCTTGTTTTCGATTCACGATCTTGTACAGACGATGATTTGACAAGTTTTCTCATACACGGTTGACCAAAAATATAATTTATCGCAAATTGTACGAAGGCGATGATTAAATTACGAGGCCTTCGGTTCTCGACGCTGCCGCCACGATCGTGGGCACTTTGGCAGCGAATTGACGAGCCGCGGGCTGAACAAAAAGGCCAGTTTGGTGGTAAAATTTTGCACCAAGGCGATGGACGAGTTTTTAGTATGGTTTTGCGAGATGACTCTTCCTTTTTCGGTTTTTATAATTTTTAGGTTTGAATAATTTTGCGAAATTTTAAACGAAGAAACCTTCGAAATGACTTCTCGCTAAAAATTATTGCATAAAATGTTGTAGGTATCGCAAATTCCCATCATTTTTGAATTTACAAGACCATTTATTTTTCGCTAAAAATTCTTATCGTTTCACTAGAAATTTTCAAATGTTTTTCACTAAAAATTTTACGGAATGAATTTTTGTTGAAAATGTTCATCATTCATCACTAGAAATTTTCGCGATTTTCTGCCAGAAATTTTCAAAATAATTTATCATTAGAAAGTTTTGAAATATTTCACTAGAAATTTACGTAGTGGTTTCTCATAAAGAAATTATTATTTTTTTTTTTTTACTGAAAGTTTTCATGACTTTTCACTATAGAAATGATTATTCGCCAAAGTTGTTCATTGTTTTCCATTAAGCATTTTCATAATTTTTCACGAAATGATTTCTCGCTGAAAATGTTCAATTTACTGATGATTTATCACTAGAAATTTTTTACGATTTTTCACTAAAAATTTATAAGGTTTTGAAAATTTCCAAGATTTTTCACTACAACTTTTCATGTTTTTGTTTTCACTGAAAAGTTTCATTGATTCTCACTAAAAAATTTTCACTGGTTTTTTCCGCTAGAAATTTTCATGATTTTTCACTAGAAACTCTTTTCTGTTCTGTTTTTTGTTTTTCAGAAAAGTTTTTCTTGTTTTTTTTTCATTCCTTGAAAATTTCATTGTTTTTTACTGGAAAATTTCGTTATTTTTCATTTTTTAATTCACTAGAAGTAATTTTCAAAATTATTTTTCACGAAAAATTTTCATGTTTTTTTTTCACCGAAAATTTTCATTGCTTTTCACTAAAATTTTTTCACTAGAAATTTTTATGATTTTTCACTGGAATTTTTTTTTCAGCGAAACTTTTCATGATTTTCACTAAAAATTTTCAAAATAATTTTGTAGTAAAATTCTTCATGATTTTTCGCTGGAACCTTTCATGTATTTTTTTTTTAATCCATTGAAAATTTCGTCGTTTTTTACTGTAGGGTTTTGTTAATTTTCATGAGCAATATTTTGAAAAATTTCATTTTTTTACACTAAAAGTTTTCATGATTTTTTGGTTGAAATTTTCAAAAATTATTTTTTTTCACTGAAAATTTTCATTGCATTCCACTAAAATTTTTTCACTAGAAATTTTTATGATTTTTCACTGGAAATTTTTTTTTCAGCGAAACTTTTCATGATTTTCACTAAAAATTTTTTCAAAATAATTTTGTATTAAAATTCTTCGTGATTTTTCGCTGGAACTTTTCATGTATTTTTTTTTATCCATTGAAAATTTCGTCGTTTTTTACTGTAAGGTTTTGTTAATTTTCATGAGCAATATTTTGAAAAATTTCATTTTTTTTTTCACTGGAAGTTTTCATGATTTTTTGGTTGAAAATTTCGTCGTTTTTTACTGTAAGGTTTTGTTAATTTTTATGAGCAATAATTTGAAAAATTTCATTTTTTTTCACTAAAAGTTTTCATGATTTTTTGGTTGAAATTTTCAAAAATTATTTTTCTTCACTGAAAATTTTCATTGCTTTTCATTGAAATTTTTCACTAGAAATTTTCATGATTTTTCACTGTAACTATTCAAGTTTTTTTTCAATGCTTGAAAATTTCTTTCATTTTTTGTTTTCACTAAAAATTTTCATGATTTTTCGGTAGAAATTTTCAAAAATAATTTTTTACCAGTAGGTTTTAGTATGGTCTGGTCTTTGCTTGAAATTGACGAAATAATTTTCATTATTTTTTTTTATCAAGAATTTTCGTGGTTTTTTCTGAATAAATTTGTCCCTAAAAATCGTCTCAATTTTTGCTGAAACTCTTCATAATTTTCAATTTCATTTTACTCACTTATTCAGTATTTTTCGTGAATTGAAAAGTGACAATGTTTTCAGCCGGTAGTTTAGTGTGACATTTTCCGGTGCACGAGGTGAAAAATTATTCTTTTACTGTAGGAAAATTATTCAGATTTTCTTGTAAATGTTCTATCAAATTTTTTTCGGTTACATCTTCAAAATTATTTAGTACATTTTCCCCTTTCTCTCCTTTCGACTCGAAGGAAGTAGATGCACTGTACATGAACGTTAATTTGATCAAAGGAAAGAAAGAACAGTATAATAATAATTTCATCTCCTCCTCTTCCTCTTCATTCTTCCGTTGTCCTTCCTTTTCTTCCAATCCTGTATCCTGTAGGAAAAAAGTGAACAATCTATTCAGTAATAATAATATACGTAAGTATATTCGACGTCAGTTATCTTGTTTACTGAAGTAAGTGGCTCTCGTATACGCGGGGGTAGTAGGATCAGGTGAAATAAATGGTGCGTGCGGTCGGCTCAGTATATATGCGATCGTCCTCTACGTACCTAGGATATCAGTAATTTTTCGAGTTGGATGGCTCGTTTCTCTGTTCGTTTTTTTTTTGTTTCGAAGCAAGGAAAATTTTTAATGCGTTTTTTTTTCTCATTCCGGTGACTCTACCGTGCTGCATAATGTATTTTTCGATAAGGTGTATAGATGATGAGGGTCAGCGTTTCCGTCTTGCATGCGACGCGACGCCATGCTAAAAATAGAAGAAAGAGATGATAAAACAAAAAAATACGCGTTTATCTGGTAAGTTCCGATAATGTCTGTAGGAGTTTCGGTTTGGTCCGCGCGTATAATACGATGAGTTTGGTATTATTGCTGGTGGTAGTTGGCTGATTCTCTGAGAGTTGAGGTTTCGTGAATATGGTAAAATATTAAATGGTTAAGTGGGTGTATAATGAACAATGCTGGCGGTAATAACCCCTCGTGTCCCATTACAATTATTCATCGTGTTATCTGTGGGTCTATGTCAAGGAGATCGTTGTATTAACCTATAAAATATTCAAGGTTAACCGGTACGGTATTCGAATCGTCGTTAAGTAAATAAAACACTTTTCACGACGAGTGTCGGCGATAGCTGTGCCGCGCCGGTGGAGGTGGCGATGGTGGTATACATACTAGTACGTATACGATATAAATTACATTTACGTACATGTATAACGTGGTCTGGGTCGCGTTTTCGTATGCGTACATTACATACTTCTTCCTTTACACCTGATACGGTGTGGTGTCTTGTCTTCTGATGATGGATACAAAAATACGTAAGCAACGTTAACCGTGTGGGTCTGGAACTGCGGCTGAATGTCTGACTGTTCCTCGTCTTGTCTTAGTTGTCTTGAAGTGTAGATGCCGTATGCCACGCCGCACCCGCACCGTCGGTGTCTACACGACGATGTTCGAAAGAATGAAAATTACTAGCACAAATACACGCACACCTTTTCCAGTTGCAAGTTTTGGTAGGTTAGTTTTCTCGACTCGGGAACGCAGCTGGTGGTCGTTTATGGCGGAAATGTTACCGAGCCTGCAAGTGTAAAAATTTCCTCGCCAGTTGTGGCTCGACGACTGGTGGCAGTTTATTATTTTTTTTGGATAACGTAAGAGATATACAGTTATTTTGTGGATATGAGCTTTTTTTGTGTGTAGGTATATGTATGTTATCAGTCCTTGATACGTACTGCACGTTGAGTAATTTAGGAATTAACGTCGAGTCATTCGGATACACAATGTATGTTCGGTTAAGTACACGGTAAGAATGGTATAAATTACGGCATAACGTACGAGTATGTACGGTATGCAGGGCGAAGGTATGTCGTGTACGCGGAAATATACCCACCGAGTGATAAAAATGACAATTTATGACCGAAGATAGATGAAAGATTTACAATAGAACCGAAAAGAAACGTTCAAGTACGCATTTTTTTCACTTCTGTTTGAATAATAAAAAAAAGTGATATAATGGTCAGTTGAAAAGTTTTTTTTTTTCGTCGTCAAGCGTCAACCATGGCGAGTGAAATTTGTCGCTAACGACCTTGAAAACGTATTTGGTTCGCTTATCATTAAGTTTCGAGTAAGAGAGCGCGGCGATACAGTACGAAAGGAAGAGACGGGATGTATTTAGAATATAATCATTGTTATCTCCGGAAGTCGTAGAGTGGCTGTGAAGTTGAGGAATTTCAATTCTCGCATGTCGCCTCGAGTACCTACTTGAAAAGAGAATAAAAAAGACACTCGACTTTTCGGTCGAGCCGGACTGGCTCGCGAAGACACGATGGGAAGTCAGGGTGCTTGAGAGTGAGGTGAAGTAATTTGTCGAGTTCGTGAAGCGTTTACGAAACAGCGGTGTTGAAATTTTTCCATAATTTATCGGCTCGAGAATTTTTTCTACCCTTTGTGAAATTTTGAAGATGGTCATTCTGTTGTTTTGATCACAGCAAACTATATTGATTAGATCGTTTGGTGAGAAAAACTCATTTTATTGCCAAAATAACATCGAAATCGGATTCAGCAGCCTCAAAAACCATGATAACGATATACATGACGATATATTATCATTTTTTTGAAAAACCAGTCCCCTATGTGGCATCTTCCCCAATTGTATTAACCCCCCCTACGATAATTTTGCCATTACGATTCGATTCCAATTTTAATTACTTTTTTTTTAGCATAGATGAAATGTATCTGAATTATACGATTTTTAAAACGGTCGCCTCCAAAGGAGAATCCTCAATCGGTGGAAGGGGGCTCAAGGGGGAGGGGGTTGTTCGTCAAAAATGATAAGAAGTCGTCATATATATCGATTTCTAGGTTTTTTGAGGCGCTGAATTCAAATTTGATGTTAGTTTCGACTTTCACTCTCTATTTCTGGAGATAGCTCTGCGATTAGGGTTGTAGAATATTTTTTTTCGATTAAAAATGAAATGAGAATGAGAAAATTGACTTTTGATAATTTTTCAAAAAATTTAATATGGTACTTTTTCGTTCCCCTCTCCCCTTCGTTGAAACCAAATTAATACTGGTTGGGGGAGGGGGGATTTTCGCAACCCGGAGACAACTCGTGCTGAATTTTCGAACGTGTCCGGCACGTTGCCCGGCACGCAAGTAATCCTTGCTAAGATCACGTTTTTTTTCTCTGTCTATCTTTTTCGATTTTTTTTTTTTCGTGAACAAAACGTGCGCGATTTATCAAGCACATTCGTGCGCAGACTGGTTAATATACGACTGCGTGCGTATGTATGTGTGTGTGGCTTTTTTCGTATCATTATTTCATTTGTGTGATTTTTTTTTTTGGTGGTACGTTTGATCGTACGTATACGCGATTTTTAATTGACCAATCGTGACTTGTACAATGGTTCGAAGAGCGACGAGTATTTGCAGCGAATTTTTCTTACATTAGGTACCATTTTAATCTAGCGTGCCCAGTTTCCATGAAATGATAACGTTTTTCGATGTCTGGCTTCGGCGTGCGATATGGAGCTGGAAGTAGGAACAGTTTAGAGGTCTAGTTGGATGTCCTTTCGTGACCGAATTCGAACGTATACTTACTCGCCTAATAGATAAGGACACGATCTTTTTCTTTTTTAGGATCGTAATTGCATTATTGTGCTCGGTGCGCGCGGTATTGTGTTAAAAACACGAGCTAATATTTACTCTGTCGAATGGGTGATGTGTTTGCGCGGTTGCAACGACGATATGTACGTATGAAGATGGCGACGACGACGACGACGTCGTCGGCGGTACTCTTATGACGACCGACGGCTGGATGGCGAAACGAAAAATATCTAATTGATTTTTTTAATTACTTAACCGATTGGCGTATGTTCGCGAATACATATTAGGAGGAATGTTGGTGGTCGTGGAGAAGCGGCGGCGCAGTGGTCCGTAAAGATGAGGGGAATATTAATTGGCAGATATAAGGAGGATTGGACGAACGTGGTGCTGTTTTTACAGAAGTAAATTTCGCTCTGATGTGTAATTTTTGCGCCGTCCTGTAGCTATAATATGTATACTATGGTCATCAGTATGTATATAATTTTTTAATTGCGATGACGAATCAAACTTTATACTTATTTATACTTGCACGACCGGCGATAATTTGTATTATGCAGTTAATAACCCCGACAAGGTGAAACGTCCGATGATGAGGGAAAAATTATGTAGTCAGTCGATTCTTTCGGATGATTGCCGGTCGATCGACTCGAGACGTGAAAATTGTCTTCATTATCTGGTTTGTGAGATCTTACCGGTGGATATGCGCTGCTTTCGAGGCGATATCGAATGATCGATTTTATTGGACGTTCGCTCGATCAAACACGTACATACTTAATATTATGTGTACTTTTTATCGGCTTAATGAGATAATTAATGAGGTACATACAAAGTCAGCCTGGATATGTCTCCGTGGTTAGATTTATGTTTAATCTGTCGGACAAATTAGCATTTTCTTTGCGGCTCGTTTATCGAGTACAGATGATTTACGACGACGTCGAAGGATGAAGAGGTGCGTGCGGTGGCTGCTGCGTCGGTGTGTGCCACGTTATTCATTCTTGTTGTACTTATAGGTAGTACACAGTGTAAGAAAATGTCTTATACGTTTGTCTCTCGTGCGTCGAATGTTATGTATGTGTAGTCATCTCAGACGAACGACGTGACGTTGTTTATCGGAGGAGTCGAACCTCCTCGATAGAACGCAGTCAGTGCAACATTATTTAACATTAGTATGCAAGTTCGCACCCACAGTTCGTCGTTATGCATTCGTTGTACAAAAACAATCACCCGGTGCGAGAGAGAAAGATTGCCGCGGTGCAGCAGCACCCAGACGTCTATGCGTCCTCTGCGGTGATCGCCGGTTGGCATTCTTGGGCTTTTCTCTTCGCCCTTGTCCTATGTAGGTTTATGTGTACGTCTGCGTTTGTATATCTAGCTAGTGTTGTCGTATAGATAGACGGGCATACAATCGAATTTTTTATGCAACGAGACACGAAGAACGGGGAGAGGTTTCGAGGCACGAAAATAGATACCTCGATGTCTGCGCGACTGTACCTATTTACAGCCGAGTACCGCATGGGTGGTGCGGTGTACGCCGCTGTGTGGTTATCGTTCGAGCCTAATACTATTTCGAAACAAAACAAAACGTTGAATTTTTAAGTAACGCTTTGAATTGGTGATTACGGCCGATAATGCATTCTGCGCGGCGTTAATTATTTTTTCGTAGTACGTACGTATTCGGTATTTGTACGTACACAACTGACGAAAGTGTCGATGTCGATGATGTCGGTTACAAATATACTATAGCTCGTACAATTCTTATCCCAAATCGGAAAGGTGACCTTGTCGAGTGACCCGCTATTTACGCCAGATATAATTGTATCGACGGATGAGTGCTACGATTAGGTTTCGATTGAATGAATTGAACGATCGTATCGTAAGGTATAGAGATCGCGAATGTATGGCGAGAGGGAACGGGACGAGGTACAGAGAAGTAGGTACGTATGGGTCGAGAGATTGGATTGGAAAAAATTTAATTGTCGATGCCGCGAGAGACTTCCTTTTCTATTTGAAGTTATTGTGACGTGGTCAGCGAGGAATTTAGTTTATCGAATCAAATTTTATTCACGACTCGCGACTCGCGCTGTTGTGAGAACTTCCTGCGCAGAATTAGACGACTATGTTGGTTAACGATTAGAATTTTTTCGAGTGTGCAATTTTTTCCCTATCTTGGTACGCGACGTCGTTTTAATATTGCGGAATTTCTCGCGGTGCGGTACGATTCTTCGTATAAGATGCTGAATTGGCGATCGGGAAGAAAGAGGGGGGGGGGCTGCGTTGTATCGACCGGTGCGGATCTCGTTTCTTCGTAGTTCGTCGATGGATTTTGATTAGATTAATTTTCGAAGGAGTTGATTTTTTTCAGTATTTTAGGCTTTTTAAAATTTTATTCGAGTTGAATTTCGATTTTTCCAGCTCTTTGAACTGGTTTGAAAGAGGACTTTTTTTCCAACTTTCGATCATTCTAAACGTATATTCTAATTTTTTTCCAGCTTGAAAAAATTGGATAAAGGGCATAGGGAGACAACCATGGTGAATCTGCCCCGGAGAGATCCAGGGTTGATATTTGGGTGGTAGATGGGTACTACCAAGAAACATTCATGACCAAAGTTTCAGACCCCCCATCCCCTTGGTTTT
>FIZT01059720.1:0-32827 GCA_900065295.1 Paracoccus marginatus | reverse complement strand
AACCGAATAGGTACACTCTAGAGAGCATAAAGAATTTCTTATTGAATAATCCGAATACTTACCCCCCTCCCACGGGGCTCGCAGTAGCGTGAGAACGTTTTTGTAACGTAGTGCGTTCACCGAAAACATCGTCACCGTGTGTAGCGGCCGGGAAGCACCAGTCGCGCTCGGGCGGCGCGTCCTCAACTTTGAATTCCCTCAGGCACGTGTTAATTTGCCAAAATCAAAAAAAAAAAATAGGGAATTATTTTCTTATAAAAAGAAATAACTTGGGGGGGGGGGGAGAAAAGATCCCTCAAACTTGAAAATAAGGACCACCCTACTACATACCAAATTTCAAACTTCTAGCTCAATTAGGTATGTAAAATTTTCTTTATTTTTGACATAAATAATGTAATTATCAACCAAGTACGTGCAAGTAAATACAATTTTCAAAAATTCACCAAAAATCAAAGGGTGCAGCTTGGCACCTGAAATTTTGGTTCTGGTAATATCTATACATGCTCTATCGATCTGAAAATTCAGTAATTTTGAAAAATGACAGAGTTTGAAAAAATTAAAAAATTAAAAAATATGCAAAAATTTTAAAAAATTCACAAAACTTGAAAAATTTACAAAAATTTCAAAAAATTTACCAATTTTGATAAATGGACACGCTCGAAAAATTGACAGAAACACGCCTGAAACAAGTTCATTGTATTCTCCCAATTCGTTCATATTTTTCGAGTTTTCAGCCCACCCTAGCATCCCAGAACAAAAATAAATAGACTCAAGTCACCAGAAATTGAATTCACTTTCTTTTTAATTCGTTAATTTTTTTTTCAACACATAGGTATTCAGGTTTTTTAAACGCAGGAAATTTTCCTGATATCTCTACCATCCGCTCGTTCGGTTCACTCGCGAACGAACACTTAGATATCTGCACCTTCGAAGACGGCCGTTAAATTGAAAAATCATCACGCCTTCTCGCTCATAAATATCGAGTAGGTAATTTCCTCCTCGCACGTAGGTAATTTTCAACTTCTTCGAGGGTATACTTTACACTACCCGTAGACGAGGCGATGGGCGCGCTTACAACATAACACACACCCAAAGCTCAGCCACAGCAGGGCATAGCAGGCGTTTTATAAAACTCGTTTAACGATCCAGATTAACACTATTACAAATTTCTATTCCATTTAACTCATTTTGGCGGCCCGATAAATAGAGACGAGCTCGCGGCGGAGCGGGCCGGAAAAAATGATAATTTATGCTAGAATAAGCGAAATGTAATAAAGCTTCTGACAAGACGATTAATTCAGAAAAAAAAAGAGGAAAAAAATACGCATTATAAAAAATAAAAAGCTCGACACGCCCTATATAATTACACGATTTGAAAATAAATGAGGAAAATGTCTATACGAATAACTCGACGAGGACGCTACGCACAATGAACTACTTATAGCTACCTATATAAAAGGTGTACTTACCTATAGACTTACGCATAGTTTGGCAGACGTCGTTAAAGTATACGTGTCGTTTGACATTCGAACTTGAGAGAAAGTAAAAACCACAAGGGGATGGAAAAAAAGAGAAAGAAAAGATGAAATTAGTGACGAGGTAATTTTGGTAAAATTTAAATTAACCGAAAGACCGTTCAACGATATAATTAAACGTTGAACCGAGACCAGAATTTTATGCACCGCTGCGATAAACTTTGATTTAAATATTTTTATAGTAAAAAGTTAAGACTTTAACAGCCTACGCTTTTACGATGTTTTTTACTTTATTCATTGTACGTATTAGGTACTTAACTACACAAAAAGTAAAATATTTTTATTCGCGAATAAAGCAAACAACAAGCAGACACTTCGCTGAGGGTTTCAGTTTGAATTTGCCTGCTTCAATTTTGAACTCACTTTTGTGTATTTAAGGAGCGGAGGTTGGCTCAAAATTTGACCTTTGCAAAGTATCATTTTCTCATTTTTATTTTTTAAAACAGGTAAGACTTTTTAAAAAGTAGGCATATCGATAATATTTTTCATACAACAAATGACTTTTTTCCCAGTATCACACATACATTTACGAGTTCAAATGCTTGGAATTTTTTGCCCTCGCCGTATGGATTACTGCGCGTGGAGGCCTTTTTTTTTACCCAAAAGCAATAAAATTTCAGCCGTTTCTTTCGGCGAAAACATTAATTAATAGAGCTATTTCGCTCCGCTGATCTATAACGAATTATCTTTTTCCGTTTCGCTAATTTAATATACATTTCGAATCTTTTACGAAGATTCGAAGAATTTCCTGTTCGTACAGATTGATTCAACGTGCGATACGATCCCGGTGCGACGCGACGTTCTGTTTAAAAATTATAGCGCCGATATTTAGCCGAGGCGAAAACTTCGATTCGATAATTATTTCACATTTAATGGCTTCCAATTTTAATGAGCTTTTTATTTATCCCTCGCCCTCGCCTATACATAATAGCCGAATACGAAGTTTATCGAGAAAATTCGTCGAGTCGATTGAATGTAAATTTCACCTGCGCGCCGCTACACAGCGAACTACGTAACTCTAAGCTGTACGTTTTCACGCCTCGGATGAACTTCTTTATTACTTATTTGAGAATTTTGGCAAAATAATGTTGCCACGAGCTACCCTGCTGAGCCGAAGTGCACCTCGTCAAATCTGTACCCGGCTCAATCGGTGTATCTATTGATAAAAGAGCGAGAACTTACGCTACATTTCATTCGTATAGGGGAGCAATCTCTATCGGTTTTTGCTACAAGTTTTCGATATCAGTAGGTACATATGTCACTTATTATGCACGAGATACTCGCGCTTTTTGCGCGAGATATTCAATAGGGGCGATTAATGTATTAGGTATCCAGCGTGGTTTTCTTGGCGCTTGGAAATTCATCGTCGAAATCTCGTATCGAAAGGTGGTTGGATTTGCTTCGGTGAAAGAACTGAAATTCGTCATCGTTTGCGTAATTTTTTCTTGGAATTTTATCCATAAAAAATAATTAAAAACCCAATATACCTATAAAGATTATCAATCGCGTTAGATTCGTGTTGAAAAAAATTAAAATCTAAATTAGGTTCAAAATACTTTTATGGTCGATGATGTTTACTGCCAAAAATCGACGATTCAAAGTTTAGATTCACGTTTTTTGGTAGGAAACATCATCGACCAAAAAAAAATCTCGAAATCGTGCAGCGAGTCAGTTTACCCCTTCCCCTTTATACACCTTTTTCGCAACCACTTTGCTTGAGATTCCCAAAATTGAATTTTTACCCCAAGATTTTTGAATTTTGACAGGGTACAGGGGTGGATATTGGTCGAATGGAAATTCCAATGCCAGATTCGGTTTCTGCGAGTCAAATTACACCCATCTAGACACTTTGCACGATAATTTTGGAAAAACTTGAATTTGATTTTTTGACCACTTTTTTCCTGAAAACGTAAGGGAAAATCGAATTTTTTAAGTTTTGCCAAAATTATCGTGCAAGATGTCTAAATGGGGATAATTTGGTCCATAGAATCAGAATTTGGCATCAGAATTTTTATTTGAGTAATATTCACCCTCGTACTCCGTCAATATTTGAGATTTTTTGAGTAAAAGTGCATTTTACAAGGAACCCCAGATTGCAAAAAATCTGAAAAATTACCATGTGCTGTACTGAGGTAGGCCCACATTTGTACCAAAAAGAAAAAAGTATACCAGCTAGTTTCGAAATTAGAGCGATTTTAAAATTTCCAAGTAGGTTTTTGGCTAGAAAGCGGTACAAAAACAATTTGAAAAAATTCTCAAAAGTTCGTTTTCATTTCCAATATATACCACATAAATTTCAGAATTTTTGATTCATTAGGTGCCAAAATAGGGTTTTTTTAAAACGAAAAAACGACATTTTGGGGGTTGTGGGGTGAGAAGTGGAAAAATGCGCCCTAAATTTTTTTGGGAGTCCTTAATAATGTCTGATAGTTAGTTTTGAAAAGTGGCTCTTAGGCAGATTTAACTATCTTAACCACGGAGGGGGGGGGGGGTACCCTTTGTTAGTAAATAAAATTAATAGTTCGTGAAAAAATATTTAAAAACGTTTAGAAATCATGAAATGGGATTTTAAAAAAGTTGAATAATTTTTCAACATTGGTCAGAGGCTCGTGTTTTAGAAAAATATACCATTCGAAGACTTGATGGTGGTTCACACGAATTTTTGAAAAAAATTAATGTTTGGAATCCCTCTGCAAATCAAAGAAATCTTACTTTTCTCCGATCAATTTTGTGTCGTAGAATTCGAATTTTGCACTGAAATTGAGCTTTCTTGAATTTTTCCAAATTTTTAATTTTTTCAATTTTCTCACAATTCAGCATTTTTGAGCAATTTTTCACTTTTAAAATCGACGCCAGATTCTTGTTTGGTGACCTCGAATTAGTCGAAAACACAGTTCAGATTTTTCAAAATTGGTGAGAGGCTCTAGTTTTTTGAAAAATATCCGCCCGAAGACTTGATGCTTGTTCACATGCATTTTTGACAACAATTTCGGATCCCGGCCTCTGCAAAACCGAGAAACAATAAATTTTTTCTGACTAATTTTGGGTTTTAGAATTCGAATTTCGCACCCAAATTGACCTCACTATAATTTCAATTTTTTCCAGAATACAGCCCCCCCCCCAAAAAAAAAAAACAAGTTCTGTTTCACACAAAAAAAATGAAGTCATCTCGATTGAAATTGAATTCCCATTCGATAATATGATTATGATGGACTCGATTCCACTCAGGGAGAGGCTTCGAAGGAGTTCCTCTTCCACTGCCTATCTTAAGCCTCACTTTTCGTGAAACTCGGTCGGCTATAGCATGAAATTATATTAAAAATACTTTGTTCACCCGCAGCATAATATGGTGTCGAAGACTTAAATCAGATAAGCCCATCGAATCTTAACATTCATTAGTTTGATTCGTAATTCTTTTTTATCAAAACGATAACGCATTTAGGAACTTGAGTAGATAGAGATACTCGTATTTCTTTCTGAATATTAGGCGCGTCTGAACTTATCGGTCACTAGAATTTTTTCATTCGAAATCGAATACCAGAGTATTTCCATTGCCCATTGCTTGTTTTTTAATGGCATTCAAAGCGACGTTCGTCTTGCTGGGAACGATTACGATTCTCCATGTTGGTAAGTAGGTTCAGTGAAAAAAAAGTGCTCGGTATACACTACGTAGGTAGTCCATTAAGACTAATAAAAATGAATCCGTTTAATTTAGGTTTAGCTGAGGATAAATCAGTGCAAACTAAAGTAGCGGCGTACGATAAGGTGAAAAAATTTTTAGGGAATCGAGACCCCATCGATGTGGCCATTAAGGTGAAAAACATATTCGGCATAAAAGACCCCCACGATATCGTCGTTAAAATGAAAGAAGAGTTTGGCGATATAGACCCCATTGATTTGGCCGTCAAGGTGAAAGAAATATGCGAAGAAGAAAACATGCTTGGTATCGCTTTCAAGATGAAAAAACTACAAAAGAAGCTGAAAAAATTGTTCCTAAATTGATCGATCGTAAGTAGGAGATAATTTTCGATAAATTACAGTTTCGCTGGGCAGTTAACGAGTTCAGTCATGAAATTATTTATGTAAATGTTCCCAAATCCTTTGAATCACTCATTGGTAGTATTTTCGCCTAAGTATTCATTTTTCGTTCTACCTCCACTAAAGTCGATGCTTCACTGCGAGCGAGCGAGCAAAGAAATTAAGATGACGAGACGGCAGGGATCTCGCATGTACACGAGTTTCATATCAACTATGCTTAAAACTAGAAATTCAGCATTTTTGAAATGTATCCTCGAACAACCGCTGTTTCATCACGTCCGAAATCTACAAATGAGACCGATTGTGCATTTCGGCCCGTTTGTAGATTTTGGACGGGACAAAACAGCAGGTCAAAGTCTCATAGAGTAGGTATTCTCATCTCGCCATACCAGTTCAGTATCTCGAGGAGTTCAACATCCAAACATCTGAGCAAATGAAGACTTATTGGATTTGTTTTCCCTCCTAATTTTTTTATTTTAGTTTCCGAATGTTTTTCAAAATTTTTGATTTCCAAAACATCGTTACTTTACCTCTCCATCCTTCGCTTTTGCTACGCAAATCACGCCTATCATCCACTTATGATACCTACGTCTCGTACGTGTATCGTAATAATTAAAACGGATTATGTTCATATATTACGTAGGTACCTATGTAATTCTTTTTTTTTAATTTTTGAATGTTTTTATAAAAATTTCAACTGGTTACTTCGAATTTTTTTGAGCATAAAATTATATATTTTTTATAATTTTCCTTTTTTCTGTTTTTCATGTTTTCAGTTGTTGTTTTTTTATCAATAAAATTTCTTGGTAGACTGCCATTTTGGCATTTCAATGCCACCAGTCCACCTTTCTCTTATAAAAATAATTGAAAAATACTTAATTACTTTTTTTTTAAGGGTCTAATAATGTCCTAGGTCTACCCCGTATCTACTCAAGTGCTTTGGAAAAAATCTCAAGTAGATATTCCCTTATAACGTACATAATTTTTGAAAACCTTCCTGGTAAAGTTAGCTGTTTTACATCAATCAAAACTCGAATCAAAAACAATAACGTTAATTTACCTTCATTAACGTCCAGGAAAATCCATCTTTGAAAAAGTTAAACAGAAACGTTAATTAACGACTCGAAAACATTTCCAAATAAATTACGTATAAAAGTTGAACTTTTCTTTTTAAAACCCTCCTCTTCGTAAAACTTTTCGTGGAAAAAAAAATTATTTCGACATTGTTGACCAACAAACTTTCACTGTGCTTCGTCGTCGTAAAAAAACATATGTTTGTTGTTCACATCGAAACACTTCTCATTTTTTCGATGTTTTTCTGGTATTATTTTAGAAATACCTACTCGATGCTTTATCTTTAATTTTATTAAATTTTTTTCCAACTTTTTTTTTCAAAAGATTTCCCTCCAATTTTTTTTGTTGAGTATAAGGGCATAGTCTTTGTCTTATTCCTTATTTCTTTAGCGAATCGATCGTGAAATTTCGATTTTCAATGCTCTTGCCTCAGAGTAGAGAAATTAAATTGAATCCGGAAGCAAAAATCTTCACCTAATTGGAATAAATAGCAGAATAAATGAATCCACTCGCCACAACTGCCTCGACTCGTACGTACAGCACTTCGCGATCCTTACATGGACGCGAGCCAAACACGTGTCATGATTAGTAAACAAACCTCAGATACTGATGCATCAATGTATACAGAATCCCACACGTCTACCTATGATACCTACGTATTAATTACCTATTATATGCGCCCATTAGGACTCTAATAAAGCGTCGTAGTCATAAATATCACGCACTTCTGTAGACGGAAGCGAGTAAAAATTCGTGGAATTGGCGTGACTTTCGCGTTTAATTACGAAGCCGAATTTTAAACGAATGTATTCCGTCTGGTAGGTGCCGACTATCATGTGCTCGTTCTTGACAGCAATCAGCGTTATCACGCTTGAAAGACAATAATTAAATTGGATGTAGGCAACTTTTTATACGCGTGTACAAAACATCTTGCATACTACGCACGTAAGTATATCTTCAATGTCTCACATCTTACAACGCAGAAGACTGAGAAGACGAAGGCTGTGCTACGCATACAATCGATGTACCAATTCGAAAGTTCGCAGTAAATTCTGCAGAAAGTACAATTTCTTGTTTTTGTATCTACTTCTTATTCTTACTTTTTTTTTTGCGACTGAAACTTTTATCATTGTGAGTAAATTTCCGGCAGCTTCCTAATGTAAAACATTTTTCTGCGGGCATTTTACTCTCGAAAGAGTATAGTTTTCTAAATCAGAGTACTATAGATGGAATTTCAGCGAAACGAAGATATCGAAATGTTCCACATACTTTGAGGAAGGATGAAACGGCAACGTTATAACCGAGCTGGTGATTTTTTGCTGGATTTTATGAGCGGAAAGTCTACCTACTATGGTCTATCCGGTTGTGGGAGAGTCCAAAGCTTATTTCGTGACTCCAGAAGTCCATTTTGAGTCATTCTGAGCATGTCTGATACACATGCCTGCATTTTTATTTGTTTCCCGATCCTGTAACTCAAACTGGTTTCGGACAAATTACTTCTCATTCGGTATTTTGAGTGTCTTTTTGTAATATAGCCAAAAGCTTTTTCTGATTTGACCTTGAATTAAAATTCGGATGACCTTGAGAATTTGATGGGGTTTCAAGGGAAGTCAAAATCCCAAAAATGTTAAAATCAAAATGAGTCGATGGGATATCAAAAGTTGTACACCATACCAAAATTTCAACTCCCTAAAGCAGTTTAGAGGGAGGAAAACCGGCTTTTTGACCTTGAAAAAACTGTTGTCACGCTCGCAGAGCTTCCTAAGTGACCCAGGGAGCTGCAACTTAGTATGTAGGTTTAGTAGGTATCCCAGATGTGCTTTTGGGCGGGTTTCAGCCTTTTTAACTTCCTCCCACTCCCTCTGGGGCTCAACAAAGTGGTTTTACTACCATTTTCTTACCTGCTGTACCATCCACAGCCCCTCCAAGTTGGCCCAGGGAGCTGAAAATTTGACATTTACGTACGTAATATGGGTGATGTAGATGTATCTTTGGGAGGTTCGACTTTTCAACTTCCTCCCTCTCCTTTTTAGGCTGAATTTTTGATTATTTTCAACGGTTTTTGACGTGATGTCACGCGCCCATAGCCCCACCAAATCAACCTCGGGAGCTAAAACTTGGAATTTAGATGTAGTTGCGCCTTTTTGAGGCTTTCGACTTTCCAACCCCCTTCCATTACGTATACAAGCGTACGAGGGAAGCGAGCATACGAGTAGTTACCGATAAAATCCAGCTTCAAAGACCTTTGTTTTTTCTTTGGTAAAGTTTCAGGCAGCAATGCTCGCAGAATTTTTGTAAAACACCAAAAGAATCTTCCTCCGAGTTTTGTATTTTCTGACGCACAAAATATTGCTATTTGCTACGCATTAAGAGCCACGAACCTAAACCCGCCGGAAAGTGCGTCAGCAGAAATGGATGGCAAGAGCTGTATACAATGAACGAAATTTAATCATCTTGTTCGTAGGTACATAGGCTGCGAGAAAATACGCGCAGAATGCGGGGGAAGGTGAAAAAAAATCAACGTTGAGAGGATCTCCAATCTGGAGACAGGGCCGCACACGTACCAAATATTTAATATTCATATTTCAATCCGTCGCGTCGTCGCTCGTTTGGAGCTTGATTGCGGCCTACAGAATATCGATACAGATACGGATACGTCGATTGGGTTAAGATTAGGAAATAAAGGAAGCACAAGCACGCAGGAAGGAGGCAGTTGACGAAGCAAAACATCGAAATGCAATTACCGCAATCTGTTGGAATCCTGAGTAAATTTCGAAGGCAATAAACGCATGCGTCAGCGAGGACGAGACCAGCAGTATTCGTACTCATTCGCAGTTTACGTTTTGAAACATTCGGTGATAAACTTTACGAAATTTTCGCATCGAAAATACGCTCTCGACGAGATGGTAAGTTGACGTGTTTTTTTCGTTTTCGTACTTTATTATTCGAGTATTTTTTGCGAGAAGGTCGATCACTATGGACAAAATATTTTTCGACGCTTATTTTTTATACCTAATAATTTTTAGTATTATAAAAAATCTGAAAATCAAACGCCAAATCATTTTTGAAAGAAATTAATCGCGAATTTTTCGTATTTGCAGTATGGTTTCGTAAATCACGCTTTGGAACTCCTGGTGTTGAAAACCTTCGGCGAAGAGACATGGGAAAGAATCAAGTATATACGATCAATTTCCTATAGAGATTCTCGTAGATGCATCAGCTATTGATTTTTACTGCTTCGTGCTTCAACTGTTGCTTTGAAATTTTACAGGAAAAGCGCCGAGGTAAACATGGAAGGGCAATTTTTGGTGCGACAAATTTACGACGACGAGATGACCTACAATATAGTAACGGCGGCTGTTGAAGAGCTGAGTAAGTGGCCACGAATGAATTAGACGTACATTCCAGCGTAGAATTTATTATCGTACAATTCGCCAAATGAATCCAAAATTGTGCTTTTTTTGATCCGAGCATAGCGCCACTGGCGCCTTCTATTGTTCATTCCGACGAACTATCGTGTAAGATTTCTAATGAACGGAATGTTTCCACAGATATTCCAGCCAACGCGATACTGGAACTGTTCGGTAAAATGTTTTTCGACTTTTGTCAAGATTCGGGATACGATAAAATATTACAAGTGTTAGGAGCCACACCGAGGGATTTTTTACAGGTTTGTGCTTCTTGAAAAAAAAATACCTTTCTGGCGGTAATTTCAATTCGAATGAAAATTTTTCCCCATGTTCGCAGAATTTGGACGCTTTGCACGATCATCTGGGTACCCTTTATCCTGGCATGAGAGCTCCATCTTTCAGATGCACCGAAAGACCCGAAGATAAAGCTCTGCTTTTGCACTACTATTCGGAACGTCCGGGGCTGGAGTACATCGTGATTGGAATCGTTAAAGTAATCAATCATTTTTATTCGACGATCAAATTCAGAATAATTTACATATTGAAATCTAGGTACCTACTACATTCCCCCATGCTTTTTGTCATTTCTGTAGGCGGTGGCCAGTAAACTACACGGAGTCGAGGTGGAAGTTGAAATTATCAAAACTAAAGAGGAAGATGATCACGTTCAGTTTCTCATTACAGAAACGTCGAGTCAAAGTCGCGACCAAATTCAGCAGGCAGTTGAAGTGGAAACTTTATCTTTAGGTATTTGGAAAAAAAAATGGAAATACACATTTCCCAATTTTAATGATCGAATTGTCTTTCCAGAGTCAAAAATCAGCCCTTACACTTTCTGCAAAGTGTTCCCTTTTCATTTGATGTTCGACAGATACCTTCACATCGTGCAAACCGGATCGGCGATTGCCAGAGTTATTCCATCGGCTACTTCGTGCGAATGCAAACTCACTGATATCTTGAACCCAGTTAGTTTAATCTTTTGAAATGGATTACCATAATCTCATAGCAGTACCTATTTATGAAATATTGAGTGACTGAAAAAATTATCCATTTACACAGGTCCGACCACATTTAGACTTGACGTTTGAAAATATATTGGCACATATCAATACGGTGTACGTTCTTCGAACCAAACCTGGTATCATGAGGACTCAAGTGAATGAAGATTTTGCAACTTTACGTCTTAAGGTACGAAAATCTCACATCATAATTTTCATCTTTTATGACTGATTTTAGCAAAAAAAAAAATTATTGATGAAAATGAAAATTTTTAAAAAAATGAAAAAAAGTGAACCAATTAATAATTCAGTTGTCAATAAAGAATTATGCAAAAAATTGAGAAGAAAAATGGGAAAAATTTGAATGAAAAAGTTTTAAAACACTTCATTTAAAAAATGAACAAAATATAATACAATAGACTAAAATTCAAAAATAAAATGCAATTTCAATTCATAAAAGATTTCAATCGCGAAAAATTGGAAAAAAAAATTGAAAGAAAACAATGCAAAAATTTCAAGTTTGAAAAATTAAAAAAAAAATGAGTATAGTACTAAATTAAAATTCTGAAAAATTTTGTAAAATTTAATGAAAATTCAACAGAATTTTGTCAAAAATCTTTGAAAATTGTTAAAAAGTTGAAAAAAAACTAGTAGGAATTTTACATGAAAAATTTTTTGAAAAAAATTGAAAAAAATCAAAGAAATTGTCTAAAATTTTAAATATGTTATGAAAACTAAATTTACCAAAATTTTGTTCAAAACTAATTTACTAAAAATAAATTTAGAACATTAAATTTTGAAAAATTCAATACAAAATTGGCAAAATTTCAACATGGAAAAATTGAAAAAATAACAATAAGAAATTTGTTGATTGCAAAATTGACAATAAAATTAGAAATTCGGATAATGATGATTTTTGAAAATTTAATAAAAATTCGAATTTAAGAAAAATCGAAAAATTTCAATTTAAGACAAAAAATGTATAGATAGATATTGTGAAAATTTAGGCTAAAAAAATTTTTGGAAAAAATTTTACAGAAATTCAATTCATTTTGTCGAAATTTGATCTACAGATTTTTTCCCATTTCCTTCCGTTAATTCTTTGTTTTCTCACATTTACAGGGACAAATGCTGTATTTACCTGAGGAAGATTTAATGCTGTTCCTATGTTACCCTAGTGTTGTTAATTTAGATGATTTGACCAGGTACCTATACAGGCATTCTCCAATCCTTAAAAATTGTCAACCTATTATTAAAATACCATAATCAACATTGCTGTTCCAGACGCGGCCTATACATCAGCGACATCCCCCTACACGACGCCACCCGCGACCTCGTGCTCATGTCCGAGCAATTCGAAGCCGACTACAAACTAACGAGAAACCTGGAATTCCTGACCGACAAACTGCAACAAACTTACAGAGAATTGGAAAGCGAAAAACAGAAAACCGACAGGTACGACAGGCGAGACCGAGACTGAATCTTGGCGCGGCGCATGTATTAATAAGATAAGATGACCACCACAAAGATCACTTTGAATTTGGCACACACCAACGATCATCTCATCGACCGACGAGACGTCGCGTCGATGTCTCTAGTCATTTTACCATACTGCTATGCTTTATACGTACGTACTGTATTTTGCAGCCTATTATATTCGGTGCTACCTATAAGCGTTGCGAATGAACTCCGTCACGGAAGACCAGTCTTGCCAAAGAGATACGACTGCGTTACTTTGTTGTTCTCCGGAATCGTAGGATTTAGCGATTATTGCGCCGTCAATTCCGATTCCAAAGGTGCCATGAAAATCGTCCGCATGCTTAATCAACTGTATACCGCTTTCGATACTTTGACCGATCCGAAGAAGAATCCCAATGTTTATAAGGTATACATATCATACCATACTGCAATAGGTACCTAATTTAATTTTAATTCAATTCAATCGTTTATCGATGTTGAGCAGTCTCGCATAGGATTTGTACCACCATATACATACTTATAACGAGAATCTATTGAGAAATTATCGAAGAAAGATTTTATTAGGATTTACTCTCAGCAAATGTTTTATTATTAAAAAAATTTGAGATTGATTATTTTTTAATTCGTCATTTTTCACTATTTTCAGAATAATTTTTCTGAAATTTTTCAATTTTTTTTTGAAATTTTCGTTTTTTGAAATTTTCAATTTTTTTTAATTTTAAATTTTTTTTTTCAAAATTTTATTTTTCAAAATTTTTCAGTTTTTTTCATCTTTCTATTTTCTGAAATCCGTCAATTTTTCTTATTTTTCAATTGTTTATAGTTTTTCTTTTTTTAAATTTTTTCATTTTTAATTTTTCCACTTTTTGAGTCACGTTTTTATATTTTTCAATTTTTAAAAATTTTTCATTTTCTGAAGTTTTAAAATTTTTTTCGGTTTCTCAATTTTTTTAATTTTATCACTTTTTCCTTTCTTTCAGTATTTTAAATCTATCATTTTTTTTTTGAAATTTCAAAGTTTTTGAAATTTTTTTCATTTTTTCATTTTTTTGAAATATTTATTCAATTTTTCAATTTTTTCATCCTTCAATTTTTTTTTAATTTGTCATTTTTTCTATTTTTCTTTTTTTTCAATTTTTTAATTTTCTGAAATTAATTTTTTTTTCAATTTTCATCTCTCTAAGATTTTTTAATTTTTCAAAAATGAGCCACTTACAGTTTTTTTTTTTAGAATTTATTATTTTTTATTCTTTTCATTTTTCAAAATATTTTTCTATTTCTTCAATTTTCTTTATTTTTTATTTTTACTTTTCTAATGTTTTCGCATTTTTCATCTATTTTTCTCATCATCATCTAAATAATCATTCCTTCTTCGAATCTCACAGGTCGAGACAGTAGGCGACAAATACATGGCAGTCAGTGGTCTTCCAGAACCATGCCAACAGCACGCCCGATGCATGGCCAAGTTAGCTCTGGACATGATGGACTTATGCAAAGAAGTAATCGTCAACGGGAACCCGGTGGTAAGTATGGCACGAACTTCGCATTCGTACGAGTATATCATATATGTAGAGCGCCATCGACGCATGCTGATTTTATTTTCGCACCTTACAGAGAATCACCATCGGAATCCATTCGGGCGAAGCGGTGACCGGAGTCATTGGTCATCGAATGCCTCGTTACTGTTTATTTGGCAACACAGTTAATTTAACAAGTAGGACGGAAACGACCGGCGAACCAGGAAAAATTAACGTTTCCGAAGACGCGTACCGGTAATTATCGCCATTGTAGTTACTTCTAAATTAATTTCTTTACAAACGGGCGCGCGTCCGCGTCTCCACGTTCCTATATCGTGGCATCCACGGCAGGCACCAGTAGCCGTGTCTGTGGGCAGCCCACCGCAGACGTGCGTAATTAATGACGAACGTATTTTGCGTTTTTATTTTCATTTTGTGGCCAATATAATATAATAAGGCTGATGATACAAAAAGAACACACCTTTTCACTATTCTCGCGCTATTTACCCATACCTATTGACAAAAAGGTGAAACCGTCTTCCGAATTATGATTTTTATTGTGTTAATAAAAATGAAAATGAAAAAAAAAATCCAAGACGAGACTAGACGTAAAAATAAGTAAACCGGCCGTATAACCTTAATCCACCAAATCGATGTACTTACACACAGACACGGGTATAGCCAGATTACTCAGCCTGGCCGGCAGTAGATGGTGTTGGGACAAATACAGGCGAGTCGAGCACCTTGCCAAATGCTTCAAAGACCTCGGCGCTCGATGGTCAGTCCGCGTAACATCGTTCAAAAACGTCGTCACCGCCAGCCACTGGTCGTCTTCGACCCGTAACTGGCACACGCTCGATATACTCGGCACCGATCTCAAAAACATGGCGAAGCTCTTCATCGCGTCATCCGAGCAACCGTAAAAGTTCTCCAATTTCTCGACGAACAGCTCGAACAAAGTATACCTTTCGTAGTCGACGTCGTCGAACGGTACGAAAGTCAAGGCGCCGTAGCCCATTAGCAAATTGGCCACGTCCCATTTATCGGCCTTTACAGCCACCTTGAGTGGCGATAGTTTTTCGTACGAGGTCATCGGTACGTCGACCATGCTGCGCTGATGGTCGCCCAACGACACGGCAAACGATCCTTTGGTCGAGTGCTCGACGAAGTACCGGCAGGCTTTTATGCTCTCGTCTCGGCTGGTGTAGTCGCTGCGCCAGCCGGAGATCAGTTGGGTGACTTTTGTGCCGAAGATGGCGCATTCGAAGATTTTCTCCAGCGTTTTCTCGCACGAGTAGATGGCCGTCAGCAATGTGCAGACGGTTCGCGTGTCTTGCAGATTCCACTGGTAGCATAGTTTGGCGGCCACGTAAAGTAGATCATGGTATTTACCCATAAGGCATACTTGGCTGTTGTTCAGCTTGGATTTTTGGTGGAATTGAAGGATCGCTTGCACCACCTGCGCGAGGGTAAGAAACGAAAAGAAAATGATTTCGTTTCGGATATATTCGACGGTTAATTTGGGATCAAAATGACCAAAATCTGACCTCGGACCTTCCTAAAACGCCAGAAAATTTTTTAACGAGTTCCTCTCGGTGGTCAAATTTTGATCAGACTGAAAAAATTATTTTTTTTTTCAGTTATTAGAGAAAATCCAATTTTGTTTTTTTTTGTTTTTGAATTTTTTTTGGAAAGATGCAATTTTTCATGTTTGAGAAAAATTTTATTTTTTTTGTTTGTGTGAAATGATTTTTTTTTTCATTTTGAAAAAAAATGTATTTTTTTTCAAACAATCAATTTTTTTTTGTTTTTGACAGATGCAATTTTTTAGGGAAATTCATTTTCGATTTCTGCTTCAAAAAAAAATATACATATATATTCAAATTACATTTTTTTGAATGTGAAAGTGGAAATTCCCTCATTTTCCAATCTTTGAGTTGGTTTTTTTTTCGTTTTTTGAAGAAACTCGATTTCTTTGCTTTTGAAAAAACCCCATTTTTTTGTTTTTCAAAATGAATATTTTTTAAAAGTAATTTTCAAGATTTTAGGGAAAAAAACTTTTTTTGTTTTTGAGAAGATCAAACTTAAATCATTTTTTTCAGTTCTCTATCGACAATGATTCTTTCCCCAGACCATCGAGAGAAAATCGTAAAAAAGAAAAAAGAAAAAAAAATTGAGCAAAATCGAAAGATCTCAAGTCAGATTTTGGTCATTTTCGTATGGAATGAGCCAAAAAATATAGGTACCAAAGTACGAAACCATAGAAGCACATCACTTACCTGTTTACATTCATCTTGCCCGTTACCCGCGACCGGGTCGTTCTTTTTTGTAAAATCGTCGATAACTGTGTTCAAATAATCCACCAACTGCTGTCTGGTTTTTCGTTCGAGTAAATAACCACGATCCAGATCGACGAAAATATCATTCAATAACCAATCTATCGACATTTTTACGCACACTACGAAACGACACAATTAGGTATAGCCCCCCAAAAAAAGGCAACAAACATTTCATTGAGACATTCCTAAACAACCATTTATTATTACCGAATGCGATTTCCAATACATTCGCGAACCGTACCTTCTCGTTGATGAAAATACTGTAAATATTTTTAAGTACCATATCACGTGTTTTTATTTCGTCGCTTATTTTTCTTAAACACTTTCAAGGGAATCCTTACGCGAACTTATAAGGTTGCTTTTCGTCGATACACTCGATAATACGATTATACGTATAAGTAATAGACGACAAAAATCTTCGAGCATAAAAGGGGAAGAGAGAAATTACTGAAAAAAATGAATCGATATCTAGTCTATAGTCGTATCATTTTTGATTTCAGGTGTATGAAAGATGCGGAAAATAACGACCCTCAGTTCCACTTCCAGTATCGAGGTCCGGTCGTAATGAAGGGTAAATCAGAGCCGATGAAAGTATGGTTCTTGACACGTAACAAAGAGTACATGGTGTAGATAATTTTCTATTTCAATCATCTCGGCGTCGCGTCGCCCGTAATTAAACAATTACACGCGATTGATTCGCATCCAAGGAAACGCTAGTCTATTAAATAACAATGTAGATAGCTCAATGCTCTCAGCTGTCACCTGGCGACTGCATAAGAATAAATTTCTCTCTCTATAAATACTTAATTATTGTCGCAGTGTTTAGGTACTAATTGTAAGCGAGCGAACGAAAATTCTGCGCGTAATGGTAATTGGTCGCATTGAAAAATACGCCGTCGCTGCAGCATCGCATTTATCTCTCTTTTTCTTTATCTCTCAGTAGGTACCTATATGTACTACCAGTTATTAAATGTACCTACCTACAGACTTAAACTATTATAGAGGTATTCATACCGCGGTAGCCAAGCTACCTCTGTAGTCGTGTTTAATTTTTCTTTTTTTGTAACTTCCTCTTTTGTTTTTTTTTCTTCTTTTTTTATTCTTTCAATTCGAATTTCGTTCATTGAAGTAATTTATGTTTTTCTGTTTGGACCAAATTTTATCCGATTATAAGGCTCAGTCGAGTGTAAATTATTTCAATTATTTTTACCTTCGAAAAAATTGAATAAGTAACTCGATTGCTATACCCTACTATTGAATTTCATAAATTTTTTTTTTCTTTGCAATATTTTAGTATACGTTGACAGAAATTTTGCTGTAAATTTCGTAATTTTTTTTTTACTGTAAAAGCCTCTTCATATAAACACCAAAAAAAAAGGGCAAAAATGGAAATTAATGAAATAAATTTTTATTTTTGAAAAAACAACCAAAAAAAAACAAAGTAGGTATGACAGATCTTTACATCAAATTATGACTTTGAAAATTTCAAAAATGATAGTTTACCAATAAAAATGATAATTATCTTCTAATTTTTGTTTTTCAAATTGATTTACCTATCAATTACCAACTGCAGCGTACTATCATAAGAGTATTAATCAGTAATTTTTCTCTTTTTCAATATTCAATTTGTTGTGTGTGTTGAATGTATTATTATTTTTTTCTCTCGAATTAAAATAAAATAAGAGATGGTCTCAATGGCTCTGTGAATTGATTTCTTAACTTCTGAATTCAACATCAAAAATGTTTTACTACGCTCGAACTGATTTTTACCTCATTTTTACACCATGAGTACCAATTGGAAGAAAATTAGCGAATTCAGAAAAATTATTTGATTCGAAAAAATTGACTTCACGAAGGTATTGTCACTGAATTGAAACGCTGAATTTGATCAGGTGAGAATGTTGATTTTGGCAGTGAATTTTAAAAATAACAAATTTTAATTAAGAATTGACAAATTCCGAAAAACTGATCAATTTAAAAAAATTAACTCAGGAAAAATTAAACAAAATTTTAATGAGTTGTCAAATTTTGAAAACAGATTTTGGCAAATGACAAATTTTTTAAAATAAATAGATCAAATTTGATAAATTGACAACTATTTTAGAAAACGGGCACATTTTGGAAAATTGACGGATTTTGTAAAATTGGCAGATCCTGAAAGATTGGCAGATTTTGAAAAATTGACAACTTGTAAAAAATTGACGGATTTTAAAAAATTGGCGGATTTCGAAAAATTGACAAGTTTTGAAAAACTGACAGATTCTAAAAAATAACAGGTTTTGAAAATTTTGAAAAAATGACAACTTGTGAAAAATTGATAAATTTTTGGAAATTGTCCGATTTTGGAAACTTGACAAATTTTGCAAAACTGAAAATTTTTGGAAAATTTGACAGCTTGTGAAATTTTGAAAAATAGACAGATTTTGTAAAATGGACCGATTTTGGAAGATTGACAGTTTTGAAAAATTGACGGATTCTGAAAAATTGACAGATTTTGGAAAATTGCCCGATTTCGGAACATTGGCGGATTTTGGAAAATTGACAGATATTGGAAAATGGAAAGATTTTGAAAACTTGAAAAATTTTTAAAAATTGACTGTTTTGAAAAATTGGCAGATTTCGGGAAATGGGCGGATTCTGAAAAACTGATAGATTTTATAAGATTTTGAAAAATTGACAAACATGAAAGTTATAGTCGATTTTTTAAAACGATAATTTTCAATTTTTTCAAGATTTTGCCATCAAGAAATAGATTTTTTTTTTTACATCAACTTTAAAAAATATACCCAGCATCTCCCTGAAAATGATGCCAATCCCCCTCCCCTCATAACTCTCAAAAAATCGAATCTTCTTATGGCAATATACTTCAATCCAACACTATCAACGAAATCTGAACTACGCACACTCAACTTGATACCTGCGATTCACATATAATCCGCGGAACCGTATTACGTAACACTCTAAGCTCTGGTACACGATACAGCAGAGCAATCAAACCAGCAAGAGTACACGCAAAAAAAAAAAAAAAACTAGATAGAAGAAAAACGCCTCATCAAATGTATTTACAAAATTCTTTAGGTGCCAATTATTAGCCGAGTCAATGAGGCATCACCATCGTGCAGTTCAGTCTGACTGCGAATGCTATGACTTTCCATCACGCCAATCAAATACGGTAGTAATACGATTACGGCAACGAATACATAACTCGCAAACTGATCCGATCATCGATGCGAGTGCGGCAGTGCGGCAGTGCGGTCGCAAAATTCTACACAGCAGCAGACATTGTTCGCCAATTTGTAGATACTCGTATAGGTACTCGAAAACATTATCCGCTGCAATAACCGATACGCTCGATTTCTTGATCATTTTCCTCGGCATACATCGTCGATTTATAATACGATGAATCCTTTCCTGTTGTTGAGCAAAAAATTCATTCTTTAATGAGAAAAAATTTCCGCCACGACTCACAAGTCGTACAAAAATCCACCACCGATAAAATATAACCGAAATTTTCACTTACGAATAATTCAATTTGCAAACCTTACCGGCGACACTATTCGCAAAAAGAATATTAATAAAAGTATACCATAAATAGTCTTACGACACCTAGAATTACTTCCACCGCCAGTAGAAGGGTACAGCGAAAGAGGGGTGAAATGATAAATCATTTCAGCACATTGCATCATACCTATACCACCACGCTTCGGTAATTTAAATCCTTTTGGAAAAGTTCACCGAGTAAGTATTACATGCCGTTTGAGATTAGTCGATAAAAACTTTTCGAATTATACATCTTGCATTAAAATTTATAAGGTCGACAATCAAATTAACCTTGCCGGTATTCGACGAAGACACGCGGAGAAGACGCGAGCACGAACAGCTCGCCTTTTCAATACGACCGAAGAACGATAGCACCGCGAAAAGGATCAGGGAAGGGATCGAAACTTGAAAACACAAACAAAAAGCCGATTTAGAGAGGCAGTTCTTATAACACCTGCAATTTTTCGATATACGTGTTCGAAAAGTTTTCACAATAGCTCTCTCTGGAAAGCGTTGCGTTGTCCTGTGAAATTAGGTAGTTCGATAAAAAAAAGAAGCACGACCCTGCTCAGTTCTCGGCGTAAATCAGAAATAATATGGGGAAAAAAAATAATCTCGTCGTAAAAGCAAATTTGCTTCGGTTCCAATATCGATTACAGCAAGCGGGTTATTTGCCTTATTTTCGTACTACTACGTGTTCTGATGGTAAGTGCAGCGGTAAAGGGAAAAAAACATGACAGGGCAAGTGTACCATAATCCCGATGATTCGAACGAGGAATTTTCTATACTTACTATCAACTATGCCATTTGCAATCATCACCATCAAGAAAGCAGGAAATTATCGCGAAAGAGTTGCGTTGCAAAGAGCTTCTCGAGAGTAAGCCGATTATAATAGATACCTACTTACGTAGGTAAATACTACACACTCGCAATCGCGTATGTAGGTGTACATATATGTACAATGTACATAGATCTATGGTCGAAATTATACACCTATACGTACACTTTCATGAGGCAATACGTCATTCTTGCTCTTTATGTACCTACGCTGCTGCACTCTGCTTCGGTCCCTATCGCACTTCGCATGTGCGAAGCACATTATAAACTCGCGTACGTCTACCATTCATTCAAGATTATTTACGCTACCGTAATCCGTTAACGTGCGATAAACTGGTTTACCCGCCATCAGTCACCGGTAGCGCAGTTCAACGCTACACGACGCACATGCATAAAATAAAGACGGCGGTACCTCTACACTTACCCTCTCGATGGCTGTCTGTCGCGTCGTCGGTCGCTGTCAACCAAAATATACTGCAAGTACATCTCATTTCGGCAGGGACACTACGTTTTTTTCAAGCGCCAGCCGTGTAGGTCGTTAGATATCTATACGTTGTTGGTTCGACGCTCCGTGCACATTCACGCGCAGCAGCCTGAGATATGTCATCTGCAAAGAAAGAGAAACCAATTATTATAAAATAAACGCGCACCTTTTGCCATTTTGACAAAATCAACTCGTTGCTCTATACGATAACGTGACTCGGAATATTGTTTGCAGTGTAAATAGATTTTTATAAGCTATACGATTTATAGTGGAGACTGAAGAGACGTTCTACATGTAGGATATTGTGTACAACTGTACATACATATAGTACATACAAGATCCTACTATCGCACGTGGAGAAAAATTCAAAATGGCTCAACTTTCGCGATTTTCAAAAAAAAAAAAAATGCGTCGAGTACGCTGACGAAGACGAAATGACCAAGCACAGGGTGCTGGGAATATTTCTGCAGCAAGTTTACGATTTTTTGGCATTTAAGAAAGGGCATAGCCCGTTAAAGATGGTGCTTTGGCTTTGGAAAACGATTTCGACCGCTTTTACCCCAAAAAGTTAACCACGACGAGAAAAGATTTCGCACCTCCAGCACAAGTGCTTTTGGAGGAGGACCCGAAGTCTGATTTTTTTCACAATTTTTTCATTTTTCGCAAATGAGGATAGAGACTTCGGTTTTTTTTTGGCTTGGTTTTTAGGAGCGTCTGAGCCTCTGAGAAATGAATCGGGCAAAAAAAATTTGAAGCACTTTTTTGCCTAGTTATGACGATTTGAAAACTTTGAGCGCACCCATTCTGCAATGAATTTTCAAAGATGCAATGAAATTCTTTCCTCAAAAAACGTGTTACTTATTCGTAAATAAACCACGAAAATTTAAGATATGTCAATTTTCCCACCAGAGCTCACATGTAAAAAATACAAAAAATATATAAAAACACTCCCATTTTGTTCAAAGTCAAGTAAAGGGTTAATAATGAGTTGAGAATGCTCCAGAAAAAATTTTAGTACCATGCGACTCGAAGGAGCTGAGTCTTTTCTTCTTGAAGAAGACCATATCTACTTAGGTATATATTTTCCAAAAGTCATGGATTAATCTCCTGAAATCGTAGAAGGCTAAAAAAATTCTGGATCATTCTTGACTCATCAGTAATGTAAAACCCTTACTCGAGTTTGAGCAACATTGAAATAATTTTTTTACTTGTATTTTTTACAAAATGTGCAAAAAACTGGGCTCGTGAACACTGTATTTCCCACAAGAGTGCCGTGGAAAATTTGGCGCATCTGTGCGAGTTCTCCAATATGCTAGATACTATTTTCACAAAAACAAAAAATTCAAGAAGACTCGTAAAGCGCAGGATTAAAAATTTAGAAATTTCGGAATAAAAAAAAAAGTAGGTATACAAAATCTCATGTAAATCAAGTATAGGCAGGTATTCATAAAAATTGAGAATTTTTTTGGAAATAATTGAAAAAATGTTCTTGAAATTGAAAAATTCGAAAAACTGAATTAAGAACGATTTTTCATAATTTAAAAATTGCAAGTTTCAACTAGGAAATTTCAAATTTGAAATTTTGAAGAAAAAACATATAAGGAAATGCTTCACATAACAAGGGAGCTCCCCGAGATGTTACACGCCAAATAGAATTTTTTTTACAGGCTTATAGGGCTTCACGAGAAAACTCCACAGCCAAAATTTGAGCTCCTGCTGAGGACCTGAGGTGAACTTAGGGCAGAGCTTCCGGGGGTTGAATTTCAAAAAACGCCCAATACACTTGAAAATAAAAAATGCGAAAACGCAAAATACCTATAAAAAATAAGAAAATTTTTTTCACAAGTTTTTTGGGCACCGTGAGAAAACTCCACAGCCAAAATTTGGACTCCTCAAGTCATCTTGCTTAAGGGGAAGTAAGGGGGTTCAAAATTTTACTTTTCACCGAAAAAGTTTTGAAAAATCAAAAATTTCCCAAGATTCTCAAATCAATTTGAACCTCGAATATTTTCAAAAATAAAAAATAAAAAATGATGAGCAGTAAATTGTTAAAGAAATGAGGGGGTAGGCCTACCTACTCCCTCTCTCCCCGCCAGAATAAATTCCTCAATCACCACTGGTGATAAATCTTTCACCACTTTTGGGCCAAACCCATGCTAAAATTTTCCACCCTCCGCTCGACGCTCTTCATTCGAACACGTAAATTTCCAAAACCGCGTTGACTGGACAAACCACACTCATTAAAATTTCTACGTTTTAGCATACCCATCTTCGTCGTACAGATATACGTACTCGTAGAAATACGAACGTCTCTGCTGCGGTTGACAAACCTTTTATCCGCTATCCAAACTGACATATCCGCATTTGAATTTAAAACATGCCGAGACGACGCAACCGCATAAATAAAATTTTCAGTTATCTCAGTTTTATTTTACCGCACGTTTTGACAGATATTCCGGTCTTGTTTTTGCATTCGCGAGACGAGAGTAAAATCGGTTTATTGTTTGTTTTATTTATCGTTCGATGAGAGACGTACGTACGAGTATTTTTTGTAATGGAATTGGTCTCGCGAATATTAACCGCGTACACCTAAATGTATTACATGTACCTAGTATCTAGATATACGAAGCTGAGAAAGCCGATCTAAAAGTTGGCTTTTTCTGAAGGTTTTTCTCAAGTAGGCATACGTAAGTGGGTTGCGATAAAAAATTTACCAAATTTAGCCTCGTGTTACCACCTCGAGTGGCCCGGACAATCATGTTTCGAAAAAACAAATACCTTTCCAAGTACCATATCTTGAAAATGTACCAGAAAATTTGAAGATGTCTCCGAATATAATAAATCCCACTTGATATAACTTTCAGCATCGTATACTTACAAGTGGCTGGTGAACCTAATAGATGGAAAAATCTTTCATTTCTTTTTTCCTTTTTTTTAGGGAGGGGGGGGGGGCATTTCATTCGCCAAGAGCGTACAAATTAACTCTATGTACTGCATCGACTGCTGAATGCACGTACAAGCGCGATCCCAATGCACCTCGTACTTTCGCGGTTGCATCCACTACGCGAACAAAACCATCGCGCCGTTCTACCTGCTCATGTCTTCGTCGCTGCACCGTCGCCTCATCCAACCCACCTGTTTCGAGGCTGAGATCGGGAATACCACCGATCGAATCCGCACCGTGCATAGCTCCGTACAGGCTTCAGTTAGCGCTTATCGATCGTACCAAATCGACCTATGCATTGTGCGTCGTCGCGAAGTTTATGTCATAAAAAAAAAAATCGCGCGCATATCGGCGCGTTTTTAAACCGGTCACCGAGTCGCGTCCGTCCTACGGTTCGGTGTGATTATTTTTACAATACCGTGTTATTTTAGTCCGTCTCTAACGAACACTTTCTATACATAAAATACCCTTTTTTGTTTATTTTTATCGCAAAGCTCTAAATTAATAATAAATAGTGTCCAAGAGAAACGTGTTGCGTCGCGGTTTGTGCTGTTGTGGTGTTTTTTTTTTTGCATATTTTTACGGTGCTTCTTCTCTATTGAATATTGTGTTCGGTGCAAATCGAATTGGCCAGACTAGAGTAGTCGATCGACCGATCACCTGATAGGCGAATATACGCCTTATACTGTACGAGAAGGATATCTTAAGGAGGTAATTCGGCTTCTTCTTACGTAGAATATTTGTACTTACGAGTACATAAGATTTCATCAATCACTCGAGTGACATTTTCGCAAAGGTTCGTGCTCTATTATAAAGATACCTACAACGCAATCGAACCTATACGAGCGACGTACATAGATATGTACATCGTACGTATACACTATACAGTGCTATTACACGTTATCAATCAATCAAAACATCAGTCTATCGATAATTCTCAAGAAACGAGCCTAGTATGAGTAGTTGGCTGTGGCTACATACGTGTACAGTTCACGTTCTCTCCAATGCACCACCGGCACAATACCGCAATCGAACTCGTGATAGTCAATGCTGATCTTTGAACTTCAAAAATTAAAAAAAGAGAGAAAATTTGAAGAGAAAGTCGTACGGTTTGATTTAAATCTTTACAACATAAGAAAACATCATCGTTCGATTTCGTCAATGGAATTAGCAGGGACGTATTCAACAAATTGGTTTATCGAAGAGCTGAAAAGTCAATCGAATCCAAGAATTTCAATGATTTGTGAAAATCGATGAAAAATGTTGGAGGACTGAAATCAAAAATTTTATCGTTTTATCGAAATCGAAAAATTTGTATGTTTGACCATGATTGCTGGAGAATACATCAGCTTAACTCTACAAAATTACAAAAAGATAAAAACAATCAAAAAATAAATCAATATTGAAAATTTTATCGATTTATCGCCATTGGAGAATTCAAGAAATTGGCAAATGTTGGAATAATTAGGTATAAGTATAGTAGCTACAACGAAAGATGATACTTTTCCCCTACAGGTGCGTTACAAGTAAACGCGAGTCAAAACGTACGCGTTGCTGCGTTCGTTTCGCAAAATTTTGTTGTTGTCGTTTGAAGGTAGGTACCTCGTTTCCCGCGCATTGGTTGGTTCACTGAAAAGCGCGTGGCGGGGTCTAGATAGGGGAAAAGTGCCATCTTTCGTTGTAGCTACTATAATAAAAATCGAAAAATCAATCGATTTATCGAAATCGAAACTTCTGTTCCGTTAATGAAAAAAAGAAAACTGATTGGAAAAACTGATCGATAGAATTGATCAAAACAGAAAAATCGTCAATAATCAAGAAATCAAAATTCGTGAAATTGAGAACCTTTGAAAAAAAAAGCATTGAAGCATAAATTAATTTTTTTCGATTTTACCACTCTCTCTCAGTTTGGAATCAGTAAAAATCACTGGAAAAAAGAAGTCAGAATTGTACCTACAAGGGGAATCAGTGAAAAAATCACTGAAATTTTCTGAATTATCAGCGAAAATTTCACTGCTTTTTTCACAGATTCCCCTTGCGCTGCAATTCTGATTTTTTTCCTCAGTGATCTTCACATACTCCCCATTGAGAAAGCAGAATCAAAGGGGGCATAGCGAAATAAGAATGGCGAATTTGCCCCGGCCCGAGAGAGATATCGAGGTGATATTTGGGTAACAGAAGAAGGAAGAGTCCTACCATCAAGAAACATTCATGGCAAAAGTTTCAGACCCCTCTCACCGCACCACTTGCTTTTTCATTTAGAATTGTCATTTTTGACAATTTTGAACTGAATCATTTCAAACGCGCTCAGATGTTACACAGTGCCAGATGCTATATCGGAAATATTCCTAAAATAATTTTCGAGCGTTTTTTTAACGTCAAATCAGGAATTTTAGGATTTTAACGGCTATTTTGGTAACCACTTCCACCGATACAATAATGAAAAAAATATATGTCATATACCTAGCGAAAATGTCCAACATATTTTTTTCAGAATTTTTTTCGAGGGTGAACGACCTTCAAGAATGCAAAAAAACAATTTTCCAACCATTTTCTACTCTTATACAGGTCAATTTTAAACAAAAAAAAATTCCTCGCACTATGTCACTAATTACGTGTTTTTACATCCCTCATCCAATTTTCATCGAAATTTGCAAATTTTTCCCGATTTTTGTTATTCCAGGAGCATACCAAAAATAGACACGAGTAAGAAGAGAGAAGCACAAAAGAATTTGAAAAAAAAAATTGATCGACTTTTGGAAATTATTGACAAAATTAAAAAATTGATAATACTTACAGTACGTAATAGGTACGTTGAAATACGATAATTAATCGAAATCGAAAAAATGATCAATTTATCGAAATCAAAAGTCTGTCAATTTTTGTGAAGAAAAAAAAATCGACCAGAAAAACAGATCAATTGACCAAAGCTAAAAATCTACTAATCAAGAATTCAAAAATTGTAAAATTGACAATTTTGCGAAGGAAAAAAATCAAAAAATCAACCATTAATCAAAATCAAAACTTCCATCTTCTCATTAAAATCGACAATTTTAACAATTTATTTAAATCGAAATACGTTTGGTCCGATTTATCGAAATAATTAAAAAAACTGATCGAATTTAAGAAACCGTTAAATCAAAAAATTAAAAAAAAAAAATTGAAAAATCATCCGAAAATACTCTCACAATTAATTTTGAGGTAGTTTCGAAAAACCAACAGTCAATTTTACAAGCAACCAAATGGAACCTTCGAACGGCACTGCGAATTGACGTGTGAACTTGGACACCTCCTGCCCTCACCCCCACCCCCACAATAACCTAAAATACAGTCGTAAAAAACACACATCATACAATTTTTTCAAAGAAGTGCCGAATGTCACGGCTGAATTACCATCCATGCCGCAAAGATATAGTTATACGTACGTACACTACATAGGTACCTCACTTTCGTCATTTTTTCGTTCGTCGAAGAAAAATAACGTCTTCTCAGTTTGTACCGGTAAGCGTATCGTGCTTATATGTATAGGTACTGTAAGTGCATTCGTGGTGAACTCGACTGCACAGGCAAAACGTGCAAGATGCGCAACACGCAAGGTAAAATTCGAAGAATACTTACCTCGGAGACGAGTTATTCGCGGTCAATACCACTCGCCGATGAACTGGACTCTTTATACACGTATATAGGTAGTATAGGTATAGTGATCACATTAACCCGAGCCGGTTTAATGCAACTCGTTTATCTCGGTAATTAGCATATCGTGTATGTTTTCAAAAAATAACACCGCGCACCGTACGTACCTCTAGTCCTTCACCGCCTATTGGACGCAGACAACGCGATATAAGATATTGTACGTACGTACGAGACCCTACACCCGGATTGTTGTGGTTCTTTTCCTCTCTCTCTCTCTCTCATCTCGCTCGCTCTTCTACCTTATTTATTTATTTATTTATTTATATATTTTTTTTCGACTCGAATTCCAGAAATTTTTTCAACCGACGAGACGCGTTCGCAGGTACAGACATAACATAGTCTAGTGGCACGCGATCGTTTCGGTGTGCTGGGTTGGTAAAGTAGGTTTGCAGGTTGAGAAGCATTTTATTTTATTTCAACTATGCATATATGTTCCTACGTAAGTGTATACTTACGTGTAGGTACGCGTAGGTGGTATTTTTTCGTGGTCGTTCGAGTTCGTCGGAAGCTTTTCTTCGACCTTGACACCTTCTCGTACTAATAATTTTGAATTGAATTTTCAAAACTATACAAACGTTCGGGTTCAAAAAATTTGAAATATGGAAAACGTGGAAATTTTTCATAAAATTTGAACAAACAGAAAATTTTCACCAAAAATCGAAAAAAAATCAAAATTCAGTAAAGTTGAAATCGCCAAAAAATTACAAAATATTTTACAATAAAAAATTAGCAGCTGAAAAAAAAAAATAAAAATCCCAAAAAATTCACAAATGAATAAAAAATGAACAAAAACATCTTAGACTCGAAAAAACTGTAAATTAAATTGAAAATGAATAAAAATTTTGGAAAAATATTTTGAAAAAATCAAAAATTTATTTACATCAAGAAAATTTGAAAAACATCAAAAACAAATTTTTCAACACTCGCTGATAAAAATTCAATTCCGAAAAAACTCTAATTAAAAAATCAAGAGAAAATCCAGAGTAAAAACCCATTTTTTTTAGCATTTGTTTTCTACGAAACTCATTCCTCATTTTTTTTTTTGCTAAAGAAAAGTGTATTTGTTCGAGCCCAGATCAAAAAGAACCCCAACCCCAAATGGCAAAACCTTCGAGAACACAAACTTGCAAAATTTTCTCAACCACTCATAGCTATCTTTTCTACGTATAGCATTTCTACACACGCTAGATATTAAACAAGTACACGGCAAATCGAATCAGCAATCCAGCATTGAAATTTTCTCATCCTTCAGCCCCGAGCCAAGTGCTCGGCAAACGATACGAACGGCTGATACGAGTCTATTCGCCTTACGTGTACGCGACTGTCTACGGTCGAGTATCAGCCTCGTATTAACTCAGCTGTTGGTTAAATAAATACACACGCGGATATATACCGTTGAAAAAGCCCTAATAACGGAACTATATAAAGGCACGAGTACATGGATATACGTCCGCGTCCTGCACCTAAGATCTTTACAGTTTAAAACATACGACGACGAGTGTTTTCCTCGCATTATGTACCTTCTCGTTAAGTTGGAAAATTATTCGTTTTATGAAAATCGCCTACATAAACGCGGCTCAGCTCCATAATGACTAGAAGGATGTTGAAATCTTCGTAGATACTCGTGCATGTGACTTTGTTATTTTTTTTTCTTTTCTTTTTTCAGTAAAAAGTGGTCCGAAAAAATATGAATAATTAATAAGAGCGAAACAAATGTACATTTGAACTACATATAAACGTAGGTATATACTTTGGTAGCTTTAGGAGTGCTCGAGTATGTATAATACATATCTAGGTATTAGGTACGTCTACGTATAAAGCAAGCATAGAAGAATCTACGCATATAGCGCAAAATTGTACAATACGGGCTATAATGAAAAATAAACATTACCGAGTGCTACGTATACATTCGTACGTACTAAACGGAGGTACCTATATTTGAAATATACATCTACCTGCGAATGTTTTTAAATGACCTCTTGGAAATGCTAAATAAGCGAATTTTCTGCTGATGCGCGTTTAACCAGTCACATACCTAAGCAAAAGGTATTACGTTTACCTATTTTTCCACGCAGGAAGGTACCTATTATTTCTTGATTGGGCGTTTGCGATTTGTTGCGGAAAACTTGATGGTACCTATTTCTTTGCGATGTTGATTTTTAATTGGATTTTTTCAACGAAAAACCTATCTAGGTATATATCACGGTTTATCGAGGTGTGGGAGTTGAGGATTTTTTGTTTTTCTAAATTGTCGACGACTTACCCTCCTACGCCGCCGTCGAAACTTGAAATTCTTAGAATAAGAATTCAATTTCGGAAACTTTTGGCAAAACACTCGCAAAAAAAGTGAAGAAACGGGTAAAATGACTCGCTGGACACGATTTTAGGATTAGTTTTTTTCGTCGCATGAAGTTTACCTCCGAGATCTGTGGATAGAAACTTTGGATCTATACGATTTTTGGAAGCAAATATCATCGAACTGATCCTAAAATCGTACCCAGCGAGTCAATTTATCCCTTTTCACACCATTTTTGCGACTGTTTTACGCAAAGCATCCGAAATTGATTAATTTGTACCCCCAAGTTTTGACGGTGTAGTGAGGGTAAATATTGGTCAACTAGAGATTCCGATGCCAAATTCAGATTCTGCAGGTCAAATTATCTTCTTCCAAAAATTTATCGCGATAATTTTGGCAAAACTTGAAAAATTCGATTTTTGACTTGAAAAAAAAAATAAAAAATAAAAAATACAGGCAAAAAATCGAATTTTTCAAGTTTCACCGAAATTGTCGCGAAAAGTGTCTAGATGAGAATAAGTTGACCAGCAGAATCTGAATTTGGCATTGGAATTTTTTTGGACCAAACTTGGCCAATTTAAGGGTATCTAAACAATGGGGTTAAAAAATGGGTTTTTTCATATTTTAAGGTCTTTCAATCATTAGAAAATTCTGAAAAAAATATATGTTGTTGTATATCTATGACTAGGTACACATTATATATTTTATTCATAATCGCACCTCTCAAAGGGGTTCCCAAAACGGCAGTTAGAAATCTCGAAATGTTCATTTCACTTTGAAAAAACACTCGAAATTTTTTTCAAAAAATTCTGTGATGAATAGCCCTTAATAGTGTTGAACATTCCTCCAAGCTTGAAAAAATTCAATTGAAAACCACGAAAATGAAAATTTTGTCACGGGGTTCTTAGACTATAAGGACCAACTTCCACTGAAAAATTTCAAAATCCGTTCTCAGGGCCGATTCACCATACTCGATGGGCTATGCCCTCATATATTTTCAGAATTTTGCCAAAATTCAACAGGTACAGTCTGCCTCCTAAAAATTGCCTTGAAATTTTTCTGACCATTGAAATACCTAATTCTTAGTTCATTTTTCCTAAATTTTCCAAAAAAAAAAAACTGGGTCACCACGAAGAGACCTGGGGGCAGGGCAGCAAGAACAACGAAGAACGAAAAATCGAAAGAACAACAACCAGAACGAGAACGATAATTTCCTCGTTCATCATTCGTTCTTTTTTAAAAATTCTGAAAAATTCCAAATTACTCCCTTTTCGGCTTTTTCTTTTGAAAAAGATTACGATAACAATTGATACCTTCTTCTGAGACATGTACTTTCATAGAAAATGGTAAAAAGTATCGTGTTTTTGGTTGAAGAACGAAAACGAGAACGGGAACGAGAACAACGATTTTTGAAGAACGAGAACGAAGGTCGTGAACGAAGACCGAGCGAAAAAACCAAAGAACGAAAGGTCTGAGAACAAGAATGAGAACAGAACGAAAATTTCCTTGTTCTTGCATCTCTGCCTGGAGGTAAGGGAAAATTCGCCATGTAAACATAAACGTACCGTACATATTTTATCACACCACGAGCGCCATCCTAAAATCAGAAACAATTTCGCATTTTTGTGTTGATTCGCTGCAGGAAGTCAGGTAAGTAGTATGAGTGCTCGTAATACCTACGTACCTATAAACGAAGCACAAGAGAAAAAGGAGCAGCCTCGTCGCATCGGTAGCTGGAACAGCTTCTGCGGGTCTCTGCGTTATTTTAGTTGAATACGCATTCTGCTCTTATCAACGATCGTGAAGATGTCGCAGCACTTTCATTCGATATAATGTTTGGAAACTTTACAAGGCTCGGTACTCGCGATAACGTGCGAAAGCAAAAGAGCTCCATAGGTAATTTGTTCAATTTTCAAAATGAAAAATACTATTTATTTATTACCTATATTTTTACCGAGCAAAAACCAAAAACCAAATAATAATAAATGGAGGGGGAAAATTCAAACAAATTTTTTTTTTGAAAATAAAATTCTCAAAATAATAAAAGGATAGGTATTTCAAAAAAAATACTACACACCAAGAAAAAAAATCAGGGGAAAAAATGTAGCAGATTTTTGAAAAAAAATCCCAAATCCCAAATTATTTTTTTAGAAGTTGGTCTGAATTTTTGGAAGATGATCTTGGGGGGGGGGGGGGACATCGACTTGATTTTCTCTCAAAAAATTGCCATTTTTGTAAAAATTATTTTTACAAAACATCATGTTCAAAAAACGTCACTGTACTGGAACACTAGATAGTATATGTACATATGTACTTACATAGATACCCTTAGATATGCGTGCTCTTCTCTAAATTTTCTTCAAATGGACATTTATAGATGCCTGTATTGAGGTTCAACACATGCAAGGGCGTAGCCAGCGGGTGGGCCAGGGGGCCAGGCCCCCTAGAAAATCGCTCGGCCCCCAACTTCCCCCCTCCCTAAAAATGGAAAAAAATTCGTAATATTATTAGCTAAGAATTTACAGTATGGAATAAGAAAAATTCCTTCGCAGAAGCCCTTCTGAATTCTGTTTCTAACGAAAAAATCTTCAACTCGTTGAATTTCAGTCTTTGTAGGGTAGTCGAGCTAGTTGTCATCTATTC
>FIZT01059695.1:0-17722 GCA_900065295.1 Paracoccus marginatus | reverse complement strand
GTGTATGTAAACACACAAGCAGAGATCAAACATGGCGGCCACGTATCATACCCCCCTTCTTTAGTACCCTAATTATTCGTTGGTCTTGTCTTGTCGAACCGAACAGCAGCATGATAATAATCAAAGTAGTAGTTGTTTAGTGTTGGTTGAGTGAGTATTTCCTGTGCCGTACTGTTGTATACATAAGTACAAACTACACATTCGTTTGATTCGTTTACGAATGTATTTCATGTTACATTAATTTAAGCTACCTGAGTGTAGCGTCTTTCGTGAAGTCATCATGACTCATTTTGATAGTCAGCCAACTATTCAGAAGTTTTTTTCTGAAACTAGCCGAATTTCTAAATCTCTACCCACTGGAGAGGTTCACATCGAGTCGTCGCCGCTACTGCCGATTCTGCGACCTTATCAACTCGATACAGTCAAATGGATGGTCATGAGAGAATCGCAAAGAACATCATTCGACTGCAAGTTTTCAAAATTTTATTCACTAGCTATATTCGCATGATATAATTCAATTCTAACCTTGTTCGGTGTTGATTTTTAAAGTGAACGGATGGAAAGTATTTACACCTCTTGGCGGAATATTAGCTGATGAAATGGGACTGGGAAAAACTGTCGAAATGTTGGCGTGCATTTTGGGTCATCGTAAAAGAACCGTAAGTATGAATTACTTGAAAAAACGTTTAACCAGCCACCACACGTTTTTAATATATCTATTCTTTTTGAAACAGAATAATGGAGGAGGTACTGATAAAATTGATGCATCGCCAACCGACCTCGCGCTAGAATTAGTCGAATCAAAACAAATGGAGAATGTCTGCAATTCAACGGCCACTTTGGATTCATCGTCATGCTCTGTAGACAGAAGATCGCCGGAGAAAATGTCGTCATCCAATTATGTCTCAGAATCATGTGATAAAAAAGCTCAAAAGAGGAAACGAGTGGAGTATGAAAATTCGCCAGTTCTCGAGAAAAGACCTGCTCTCTCATCGATCAAAATTAACAGAACTATGAGGAAACAAATCAAAGAATTATTGAAAGAATACTTCGACAAATTCAAGCGATTTTGTATTCGAAAACATTCCGTTGAAGAAAAATTATTTCCCATTCTGGATATAAGCTTCAAGGTCATACTATTGAATAGATTTTACAACTTAATCAAAGATCACTACTGCAAACAACAGACATGGGGATTTTTATTGACGGAATTCAACGTCGATGACACTGAAAGCATCGGGTACTCTGTATTAGAAAAGGAAATGTGCAAAAAAAAATTGAAAAAAGAACACCGCGATGATGATTTCTTAGACGAAAATGTCACAGAAACTAGCGTGTTGGTCGATGAATTTTTGACCGAAAAAATGATGGCGAAATTCGAAAAAGATTTCAGAAACATCCTAGCTTATAGTTTGCACATAGCTCCCGGAGACGATACTGTTCTATTCGATGGCCATGATGTGGCTTGCAAATGCGGTTCAGATAAAGCTCAAGGTAAAAAAATTATGTGCTCCAAGTGCAACAAATATCAACACTTGCGATGTGTAGGATTGGATTACTCGTTTGAAAATTTCAATGATTATATTTGTCCTTACTGCTGGATAAAGCTTGATTTGATAGAATCGTCCGGTACTCTGATTGTAATTCCATCAACTTTAACTCTACAGTGGAAACAAGAAGTACGATTTACGTTATTAATAAATAATATACAAAATTTGTGAATCTGTTTTAATTACTTTCAATTATATTTTTGTTCGCAGATTAAAAAACACGCGACGAACTGTGATTTAAAAGTACGCATTTATGAAGGAGTTAGTAAAGATTACATGTTACCAAATGTGCTTGCATCCTTTGACGTTGTGATTGTCAGCTTTGAAACGATACGTGCCGAATTTAATTATGCATCAGAAGTGGTATGGTTATAATGTGTTTCCTAGTTGTAAATGTATATTTAATTAGTCCTAACGTTTATCACTTCTTATTTTTAATTTAGGTGGATCAGAATCAACGATCGTTGCGTCACAGCAAAAGATATTCAATATTTGGTTCACCGTTGACTTGCATTAGTTGGTGGCGTTTATGTATAGATGAAGCGCAAATGGTGGAAAGCGCCAATCTTGTAACTGAAATGATAAGTCATATTAAGTCAACGCATCGTTGGGCCATAACTGGTACACCCATTGGAAACTCTCTTAAAGGTATATTATGCTGATTCGTGATTTTTTCATAAAGCAGACAGTATAATAATATGTTTTTTAATGCTGGCATAACTTTTTATTTCTAGATTTGTACGGCTTGATCACTTACTTGGGTGTCGAACCATTGTGCGAGTCGTTTACTTCGTGCTTCGAAACATTACTCCGGGGTGATCAATCGCTTCTGCATATTTTGTTTGCTTATCTGATGCGTCGCAATACCAAGACTGAAGTGAGAGATCAACTGAATTTACCTGATTTGAAAACCGAAATAAATTGGTTATCGTTTAATCCTGTCGAAGGATATTTCTACCAATACACACATTCCGCAGCTGAAAAATTATTCATGCAAAAGATCAAAAAAGTGTAAGAAAGGAAAAATTACTAAAAAAAACTGCGCAGCAATATTTTATCTAAAAATTTGATTTTTTTTTTTTCAGAACCAAGTTGGATCAACGTTTGAGTAAAGCGTGCCGTAAAACTGCGGAAAGCGTTTTAATGCCGTTGGTGACATTACGTCAAGCTTGCGTCCACCCTCAAGTAAGTTTCGTGGCATTACTTCTTCGAATGACTTGAAATTTCGTTCACCAACTTTTCCTTTAATTGATTTTAGGCTGTTAATACCAACAAAGATAATATTAATTTACCGAAAACGTCGACCATGGAAAAATTACTGGAGCAGCTGATCAAAAAAGCCAAAACAGAGTGCGAAGAGATTTTAAGACTGTATATTATGAATATTCACGGTGCTGCAGGAATCAAAATTTATATGGCTGAGTTTGCCGAAGCTGTGTCATTGTACAGGATGGTTTTATCGAAAATAAAGGAATTCGAACATCTCACTATTGATAATTTTCAAGTTAGTTGCCTAGTTGGAGAACGAAATTAGTGATAAATACTAACATAAAAACTCATCTACATATGATAATTATGTTTTCAGGTGATGCATGCGAAGCACAACTTATATGAGACTGCTGCGAAAGACAAAAGCATTAATTTAACTCCTGACGAACAAAAAATTCCGGAACAAATTGAAGAACTTGAACAGAAATATATTGAAAGAAGACGAGAACCAGTAATTAAAAAACCATTGACTCGAGTATCTATTTATTTAATCCTAATCGCATTATTTTTTTCATTAGGTCACTGTTTTGTTACAAACTGTGCAAAAACATTCTACGGAAATTGAAAACTATCTTAAAGATTTTCGCTTAGCTTCATTTGATTGGTGGGTGCACATAATCGGCAGTTTGGAGTTCGATGAAATGAGGACTAAAGTCATAGCCGAGTTAGATAAAATGAATTTAACTTTGGACAATATCCGAGTACTGTAAGGATTTGGCTTTTTCGAACGTTAATGTTTTTCCTGTATCAAACAAACGTGAAATGTTTATGTTTTCTAAAATTTTGCAGGCTTTCTTCCTCAAACCGTCTTTGCAACGCTCTTCAATACTGGTTGACTGAAATGGAAGATAAAAGAATGTTGTCTCATACTTTTTTGGAAAAAGTTACCAAAGATACTGAAGTTTCGACTTTGTGTGAATGTGCCGTCGAATGTCACTTGAGGCAGTCAGATATTAAAAAGTAAACGATAATAATTTAATTTTTTATGTATTCGTGTTTTAATGTATCTCTCATTTTAGAGCGTGCTTGCTTTGTAAAATGGAAAAGGTTATGATGACGTACGAAAATATATTATTCAACGGAAAAATGAAAAAGAAACAAGATGCCGATGACGAAAATTCTAACCCCCTGAACTGGAATATGTCCGCTTACGAGTGTATTTTGAATGGTTAGTTTAGTTTTTTCATTTCGTACATTTTAGTTTCATCTACTTCTCATTTATTACGAATCTTTGTTTAATTCTTTTCTTAGGTATTTTGAATCATGCTCGATTAGTGTATTCCAGTAATAGTCATATTAATCGTGCTGCCGATCACTTGAAAGTGTTGAGTTTGCTGAAACGCGAGTTCAAAACTATTCGAGCGACGTGGACTAAACAATGTGATCTGGTTCATAGTTACGATGAAATGGAAATGGCCAAAAGTCGTTTTGACGCAATTAGTGGCTGTACAGATAAGCTGGACAGTGAAAATCCATTATGCCAAGTAAATTATTTTGTCAAGTTTTAAGAAAAAAATTACTTCCAAGTATCCTTTTTGTAACCATAATTTTCAACTGATTAGGGTCAATTCGATACGTACGAAGCGGAAAGCGTTGTTGCGTATTCCAAATTGCAGTCAAAACTAGGATCGTTACAATATCTGATAAATTTGGAAAAAAATCACGCTGATCCGAGTGTCTCTCATGAGTCTTGTCCAGTGTGTCAGTCTTCGGCGGACGAAAGGGTAGCTATATTTTATACTTTGATAACTCTTCGTATTACTACTAATACTCTATTTGAATGCTTTTAGAGAGGAGTTATGTCATGTGGTCATTTCACTTGTTGTCTTTGCATGATGACATTGATCAAGCTCAGTAAAAATAGTGAAATTCAATGTCCAATTTGTCGTAGCGCTGTACTTATAAATAACGTCACTTACGTTTACGGAGGCGGAAACGCTCAAGTGAACGTTGGCGAAATTCGCGGCAACTATTCTGTAAAAATTGATGCGATCACTTCAAAAGTATTATCTCTCAGGAAGAATGACCCGCAAATTAAAATCTTGATATTTTCAACGGTAAGTTATAAGTTTTTTGCAGATAGATTAACTTCGATCGTCTAAAACTGATCAGTTATTCTCATTACAGTGGGATAAAGTATTGGACATAATTGAACGTGCCTTTAAAGAAAATGGTATTAAATTTCAAAGATTCGTTGGTGGAAAAAAACAGAAAACATGCATGAAGATGTTCCAGGTTTGTTGTGTATTTGCACTGAAGATCTTGTCGCTGAAAATTGTTGTTAATAAAAATTAATTTAATTACAGGAAAATAATGAAGTTACCGCTTTACTTATACGCTTAAAATGTGGAAGTAAAGGCCTGAATTTAACTGAAGCGTCGCACGTCATTTTTACTGAGCCCGTACTTAGTATTGCCGATGAAAAACAAGCCGTAGGAAGAATTGATCGTCTAGGCCAAACGAAGTAAGAAATCGTACAAGTGTACTTGTTAATTGAAATCGTTTTAGCATAATTATTTTATTTTATTTTCTCAGGAATATGGTCATTCATAAATTCATCATGAAGAGTACCATAGAACAACATTTGCTGGAGATGAATGAAGGAATGCAAAAAAATGATTCCGAAGCTTGTGAATTGACTTTCAAAGATTTGAAAGAATTATTTGTCGCTTCTGCAAATTACGTAATCGATTAATTTTCATAATTTCTTATGAATCGTAATTTTGTATAATTTTGTGTTGATCTCTGCGGTATGTCTACGAGTTCCTTACATTATATGAAAGACAAATGTGGTAAGAACCCTTTGTTTTGTATTATACGCAATTAAATGTTCATTTTTTGTACGTATTCAACGATATTATTCATTTTTTCTCTCACGGATCACATAACAAAAGGTTTGAATAAAGCAGAGTAAAAAATACATAAAATTAAAAAACAATACATTGTACAGATAAGATAAATTACACTAAAAGAGTTTAATTACAATGTACAAAACAAAGAAAACAAAAACTGCAAATAAGCATAAGTAACAAATATAATAATTATGTTTTCCCTTACTCAATCTCATCACCTTATTCAAAGTATTTCCTAAAAAACCATACGTTTTGTCAAAGGCTTCTTCCATTTCACGAGCTAGACGATTATGTTCATTAACTTCATGGCCTATATCAATCGACAGCGACTTCAAAGTGCTGATTCTTTCACTAAGATGATTAGTCATCTCATCGTTTTCTTCCTCAATGCCATCTGCCGCTTCCGTGGGCAAGGCGTTGTAATGGTATCCGTGAGCTCTCCTCATTTGTTTTTCTAAAAATTAAGGAATGGTAAGAATAACAGTGAAGACAAACTGCACAGTTTAGAAGAAATCGCAAATGCTACCGGAATAACATAGCAAGTAATTCAAAAGTTACCTTTTATGCCCATTAACGTACACGAATAATCAAACACGTAGACACTTATGGTATGATGTAAACATTGGTGCAATTAAAAGAAAATCACTGTAACTGAGAATGGATTAGAATCAACTGGTGCAGTATGACATTTTTGTTCACGTAGAATTAATTGGAAAACCTCACTAATCAATAGAAAACGAAAAAAATTTTACAAACCACTTCTTAACGGTGACGAACCAGTTTACCAAACTTCGAATTTTTGAAGAAATTCGCCAGGATAATCGGAATGCGAGAATGATAACACAATCTCACTCACAATCTTACCTTGAGAGAAGCGATCCTACCGGTGAAATTGTATACTCTCAATTCATTCGAAAATCGAAATTTGAATTTCACAATTTCGCATGAATTTCGAAGTTTCGAGTGGTGCAATTTTTATGTTTTTATTTTTGAGAAACAAAATATTATTGAATAATTTTGAAACAATTGAAAAAATCAAAAATCGAATGTTCATTTCATTGTAGGTAAACGTAATGTGGAATACCTCAATAAATACTTATTAAAAATGGTAGGAATATCCCTAAAATTATCTCAAGCAATACTTCAACATTTTTACAACTTGTAGTTTTTATTTTCACGATCTTGAATTATAATGATGAATTGATAATTGACACATAGATTTAAACCATTTAGGTAACTATAGGCATCTAATTGAATATCAATATAAACCGGACGAAATGATATCATCAATTAATTAATTTCGAAAATGATTACTCTGCTTAAAAAATAAGTAAAAAACGGATGCTTTTTGAAAATTAATAATAAAAAAATGCCACACAATTACATCAAGGCCAATAATATAAAAGAAAACATAACATTACATTGTTGGTGACGAAATTGCGAAATTGAAAGACTTGGAAAAATATAAAATTCAACATTCTGTAATGACTATTCTTACTTATAATCTAGAATAGGAAATAAATCATTAGCCGTCTGCTTGCACCCATTTCTCAATTCGATTCATAGGAATAGGGCTCAATGTAGTCATCTCGTAAGGAGATATTACTGCACTTAAAGTTAAACTTAAATTATTAATTTTTCCTATTTTTGGATGGTAATATCTATAGTAAATCATCATAGAAAAAATGCCGATAAAAAACAAAACACAAGTGGTAACTAACAGAGGTATGTACCACCAAATATTTTTCAAATTTTCGTACCCATAAATACTCCAAAAAACCACCGCCAGTGCATTTTCAATGAAACACAAAGTATAATAAAAAATATACTTGTGCATTGTATCACCATCCTTAACAGTTAAAAATGCAAAAATAAAAACTAAACCTAAAACTGCAGAAAAAAATATCTCGAGAATTTGTTTCACTTTACTTTTCATTTCACTGGAAGACCGGTAACAAAACCAAGTTCGTTCGAATATTGACAACCATACAGTCATGATGAACCAATGTATCATACAACCAATAAGCGTACATTTGGGAAAAACTGAGGCTGCTTCGCTTATTGATAGAATTCTTGAAGCTTATAAAACGAGAATTATGATGTAAAATTTCCTACTTAATAAACCGGTATCAAACCATTTTTTAAAAAAAAACTCACTTATGATGGAAAATAACCATATCATTTGACAACAACTGCTGATCCATTTTAAATTGTTTTTTTCATTTCTGGCAAACCGAACAGATCTATTGTAAATGGCAAAACACCATGCAGTGCTAAGGAAGGATGTAAAAATTGTCATGTACTGATAAACTGTAAGAAATAAAATGCAATGAAAAATTATTCCAGCCTACTAACAACAAAAAATGAAATTATATGGACAGGCTCAAATACTCACAATTCAAATTATTTAGTTCCATTCGAAGAAGTATAGTCCATTGTAAGACTTGCTGAGGAGCAGATTCTAAAAAGCATTCTATCAAACGTAAAAGAGATAAATTTGAATCCTTCATTAACAATGGCTTATAGAATTTATTGAAATTTTCATCATTATTTTCAAGCTTGTTTTTTTTCAATTCGATGGCATCCTGAAGCACTTCAATATACCTGAAAATGACTGCCATGCGTAAAGTATTCTATTCATATGAAAAATGCAACATCAAACGAAAACAAGCTATCTCTTACCTCACGATAGGAGCAAATTGAAAAATCAACATGAAAGATCGGAATATCCATTTCTTTTTGGAAACAGGTTCTTCATCACCGGCATACCTTCAAATGTCAAAATTCACTATAATACTTAAATTTACTAAAACTGAATAGAGTTTCAAAGTACCGATGTCGTACTTACATCCGAATACTAATCAAAGTAATTATCAGAGACGGGATGAAAACAAAACTGATGGTTAAAAAGAAGTAAGTAGTTTGTTGAAATGAATAGTACTGATAGGCAAGATAGATATCTGTACCAACGTCCAATAAGTGAAATAAGATTGACACGCAAATACTGCATAAATAACGGTAAGTTATTTCATTTGAAATAGGTCTGAATTTGGATTCTAACTCAAACAGAGGATGGTTACGTTTGTGATTAGACTCCGAAGAGTCAGATCCCTCGTCATAATTTGTTTCCTCCACAGGACGTTGTACATCATCTGAAGACATGATTTGATTGAGATAGGCAAGATAGGATTTTACAGATTTTATTAAGGTCGTTGTTCGGATAACATGAAAGACTTGAAAGTTCTGAATGAGCCATTATTCAAGATGAATGCTTGAATGGGAATCCACATTCTCGCCGGTCGTAATGAATGATGAGCACACTTTTTCATCCGAAATTAGGTAACAGCGATACGTCTTGTAAAAAATTAATTCATACAATTCCACTTTTTCACATGATATAGTCTTCATTGCGAACGTAACGAGAATCACCGTGTCAATCTGTTAACAGTATAAATGAAAACTTAGATTACGAAAAAATCATCATTTATCAAGTTATCACTTACTTATTCCATCGAATTTACCACGCATCTCTGAGAACAGAAAAAGGAATCACGTACTTACACATCGACTACTTGACTAGATGAATCGTTGCGAAGTGTGGAGCGGATCACACGGAAAATAATTTAGAACCATCATGAACCGTCAATAAATCCTTTTTAGGTTTTTTTTAAAAAAAAAACTGAAGAAGTATTCGTAATCGTAATTCGTATCAAACACGCCGGTCCGCGGTTCAGCTCAACCCCCGCGTTTAGATTTTGTTTACACGTGTTTATTCAGGAACTGAGAGAAAGATAGCGCGACTGCATTGAACTTTATCACTTTTTTTTTTCAAAGGTGAAGAGTATGTTGTTGTCTAGTCTAGGAAGCTGTGTCTTTCGTTCAATTTTTAATTAATTCTATTACTTTACAAAGAATCTACTTTCATTTTTCATTGAAATTTTTCACCATGTTGTTGTTCGTTTGTTAAGTTTTCTTCTTTCTTAATCCAAGTATAGTGTGATATCTTGGGAAACTTTCATCGTCAATTATCATGTCAGCATTTCATAAATCAGCGTTTGAGTCAACTCAAAATAACTATGTAGTTCGAATTTTGTTTATATCGTAATAATGCGTATCGGTACTTTTAATTTTGAGAATACACTTCATTACGCTTTACACGATCAGTGTATGTAATCTTTTGCGATGTCAACGTGCTAATTGATCCAATTCTACTCGATATTTTTTTTGACCCATTGACCGAAAATCGTTCCTTTTCTGACACATACATCGAAGAAATAAACACCATCATGAGTAGCGTTCGTATGGTGCGTTTTAATTCAATAACTTTGAAAGCGGACCCTGATTCTGAAAGAAACAACAATAAACAAAATGATGCTTCATATTCGGAAGCCGATTTCGGTTTCTTTTATGCCGTGTGTTTTGTGATATCCATCATGACATTCGCAGCAGACATTCTATTGCATTGTTGCTTGGCTTATGTATTCTATATGAGAAGGGAAACATTGTATTTTGTTCTAACTATTACATTCATAATAGTCCCATCTATTGTTTCTACCGGGTTTAGTATGCGATGGTAATTTCACATTTGTTTTCTTATTCAGGTTTGATAATTAAATCCGATTATGTATCTTATTTGAATTTTGTGCAGGTATATATTGGACGAAGATGACGAAACTTCACCTTCTAAACCTTCTTTTATCAAATGGAGTTTGAGAATATTAACTATGCTTCTGCAAGTAACTCAAATCCACCGGTAATTCTAGAATTTCATACGATATCCTTTATTGCAAGATTTATAGACTGAATAGATGATGTTGAATTGCAGGTATTTTGATGCATTGCTGTACGGGTTAAGAAGCTCTTTCGCCGGATGTAGAAAACAATTAATGAAACAAGATTATCTCTATCGTAAAATGTTGGACGAAGATTGTGATGCTGCTCTCTTGAGATTGTTTTATTGCGTACTGAATTCAGCTCCTCAAGCTGTCCTACAGTTGACAATTTTATTCATCTATAAAATTGAAAATAAATACGAATTTAAAGGTACGCATCCGAGTAATTTTTGACTATAAAAAAAAAAAAATGTGAATTTTGAAATATGTGTTTATGAGTGAACTTGTTTTTATTCAGACTTGTATCTGCTGTATGCTTCCGTCGGTGTCTCTATATTCTCCATTGCTTGGTCTTTAACAGTTTATAATAGGACGGTTCGTTTCATTAGAGAAGATAAAAAAAGGCTTTCTTTCATGGGTACAGTTTCCAACTTCTGCTCGCAGTTCACTTGGGCAGGTAACATTTCGCTGTGCATTACCTAAGTTTATCTGGATACTTGGTACTTGAAATGTTTTTATGAAAGCTGTATGTGAAAATACGATTTTTGTCTCAACAGTTTCGCGTGTTTTCGCCCTGAGTGCGTTCGCAATGTGGTTTCCAAAATTCACTCTACTTGGTTGTATCGTTCACACTTCCTTGATGAGTGTTTGGTTATTGTTCAAACAAGACGTAAATCATAGTCGTTGTGACGAATGTGTTCTCAGCTGTATGCTAGGCATCGCCTACATTTTTGTTTTTATTCCATCGCACGGAGGACCTCAGCGATACTCGTATCTATCCTATTACTTTATTTGTTTCCTCGAAAATATGGGATGTCTTTTCATATGGTAAGTGTGAAACATTGAGCTAATGATAATGGGAGATTAAGATTATTTAAACATATTATTTATATGGCGTCCATTTTTAGGTACACGTATGGGTCTTCTATCACCGATTTGAATCTCTACTACGGAATGATTATCTTACAAATTTCTTCGTTTTTTTCTTCGTTAGTGTTCCTGGGAGTTTATTACGAATGTTTTCACCCGAATCGAAGAAGTATGGGTGATCGAGTATATGAAATTCGCGAGCTTAACAGTAATCGTTAATTCTTCAACGCTACATCTTAATTACTGGAAGTGTAATCTCAGCTAAGTGATATTTTTCCAATTTTCCTTCATTACCTTTGTTTTCCCCTGTTTTGTTTTTTTTTTTATTATTATTATTTTAATCATTCTATTTTTATTAATTTTAATTTGCAAGCTACACCCGTGAACTTTTTAAAGTTACCATGCGTGAGATTATTTTTCTTGTTTTTGTTCTTTTTTCAAATTTATTATTATTGGATGTTGCATTGTTATTTGTTGAGATTTTAATGTTTTATGGTTCTAGACTCTAGCGTTTATCTCGCAGAAAATGAATGTTTTGTATTTTTATTTGATTATTTTTAAAAAATTAATTGATTCGTACAAACCAAAGAGGTTATTCACCTATTCTCGTATGTAATAACTTAATAAGTTTCAAGTCATTTCACTCCACTCAAATTTTCAAATTCGAATTTACTCATTATTTGTGAATAAGAAAAAGGTGCCATATTTCATGTGCGGCCGATTTGTATACTGAATTAACTTTTACTTTTGTTACTTTTTGTTACAGTTCATGAATCTTTTAAAATTTAATGCGGTGTTTTTTTGAACAATATTTTTTACGATATCAATTTGTTACAAGAGCTTAATTTTTGCACAATGTGATTTTAAATATTTTAGAAACTGAAGTCAAGTTTTATGAAGCTTTCAACTTTCATACATTTAAACGACACTGCTGATTTTTTCACGTGTATCTACGTAATTTTTATCAGCAGGTATCTCAATTTTTTCATATCGTTTTAATGTGATGGAAATTTTCAAGAATGATATCTATATTTTTGAGGAAATAAAATTTGAAAGTTACTGGTGTATTTGCTTTCATTATTGTCATTGTAGGTAATAAATATCGTTATATTTTTCATCGTTGAACATGTCATCTTGTCCATCCAAAACTTTGTTACAAAATGGTAAACTCAATACACCACCATAATATTCCAGTTTTACAAAATGAGTTTTCACACGCGTATCGGTTCGGTTACTCAGTAGAATCGAACATTTAGTAAATTAATAGCACGTGCTGAAACAATACATAATAATGAAGGAACTATGCTCACTTGTGCCCCCTTTCAAAACAGTACTCTAGTTACCTTCAGGTGGATGATAATTGTTTTTTACTTTTTTTTTATTGCGGCATGTACGTCCTACCTGAAATTAATGACATATGTGCATATGTGACAATGTATTGTTTTTTTGCTTTTTAGCCCGTGTTTGAACAAGTGTAACGGCGGAGAAAAATTTTCGAATGCTCCGTCGAACTACTTCGTATGAATATTTCGTTGCGAGTGGATCGCGTTAGATTGAGATGGTTTTTGTGATTGAAAAAATAAATTATTTTCTTTGTTAATTTCGGTAGAAAAATTCTTTTGAGATGGAGCGACGAAAGATGAACGATGAAATAAAGCAAGAGGTAAGAATATTTAATAAATTTAGACAGTGATAGATACTTAATTCGTTGAAAAAATTCAGCATTTTAATGCCCTTCTTTTACGTACCTAGACCTACCTAAACTAGTCGAATAGAATTATGAAATAAAACTGTAGTTTTTTATCATTTTAGTGATGAATTATTTGGTATTTTGAAATTTTGTTAGACTCATTACACTTTATTATTCTTCCTAATATAAGAATAAGGTTTTTTTTTGCCTAGTTGTTAGAATAATGTCACTGTTCGTGTCTCGATAATTTTTCAGCACATCATGATGGAAGAAACGCCACGAATCATGTACGTAAACAAAATTGTTGTAGACGAGCCGAATATGAGAAATATTGCTGAAGAGGATAACAAAAGTTCAATTACGTTGTTGAAAACGTTAAATTACGAAACAGTAGAAAATACCGAACCATCGCAATGCTGCAAATATGAACGTACTTTGAACACGCGTCCAAAAAATTTCGAATCTGAAAGAGGTAGGTTTCTAAGTTTTTACTACTAATTCGCATAGGTATTTATGAGAAAATATACTTTAATTCGAAGTCTTTCAAGTTTTTATCATCATTACGTCGAACATTTTGTAGACTATAAGAAGTCAGCTTGCGATCGAGAACGAACCAGAATGAGAGATATGAATCGAGCATTTGATCAATTACGTGAAAGACTACCTCAATGTAAACCACCCGGTAAAAAGTTATCGAAAATAGAATCCCTTCGGTAAATATCTTCATTATAATTAACTAGGTGTATTTTATAATCTATACGGTGGAGTATGCATTAGCGATCGTTTTACGACATTGAAAATTTTCTCTTTAGACTGGCCATTCGTTATATACGACATTTGCAAGCTGTTCTAGAATATGGACCAGAATATGAGAAGTTGTACGCACATGCAGTACCGTGTTCTCAACAACTGTCTCCGAATGCTGGAAGCTTGGTTGGAAGTTTAGCTGGGAGCTATTATTCTTATCAGCAATATTATTGCGCTACTCCTTTACAGCCTAAATGTTGGGAATATTCTACTAATTTAATCGCTCATCAGTTTTAATTTTTGCATGTAAATTTTCAATTTTTATTCGCTATTTTGTAAATGATTGTTTAACTTGTAAAGAATGTTTAGAAATTGTTAATCGTGATTATTATTTATTCTTGGTTTTCAATAGTACGTACCTATATAACAACACACCACGCATAGGAAGTCTCTGACTTCTGTGTGGGTAGTTTCTATCAGATAAGGTATCATCAGTGACACTATGGCGCAAAAAATTGTTTCATTTTAGAATGAATTAGTTACGAGAAAAGTGAAATAAATTACCGTCGCACGTATAAAATCGGAATACTTTCTAATGTAACTTACCTATCTATTTTTTATTTTGGCGTCACTTTTGAACAAACTGTTTAATTCAAGTAGTTTTATGTTTCGAAGAAGTTTTATTCAATAAACTTAATTATTTCATTCAGTCGCATTCAATCAACAGCCGCTCGAGTTCGCGTGTGTCTTTCCAAGTTTTGAGTATTATCTATGTACGAAAGTCTAGAAAACATGGTGAAAATTACGCTTACAGTGTTTGTTTTCCTTTTATTGGACAGCGGATTCTGTAAGAGAAGTAAAAAAAGCAACGAATCACCCATAATTGGTATTCTGTCTCAAGAAATAGTATTTCATAATGAAGAACTTTTTCCAGCTTCCAGTAGTTTTATAGCTGCGTCATATGTGAAAGCTGTCGAAAGTTCTGGCGGAAGGGTTGTACCCGTTGTAATCAACAAACCAGAGTCTTACTATAGGTAAGTATGAATTATCAAATAGGTTGACCGAGAATTGTAAAAGTGGTATCCAAAACTAATCAAGTGGGTAAGAACAGCGATTTGAGTAAAAATAATTCTTGTTAGTTATTTTTTTGTCGACATTCTATATGAAAATGTAGTACCTACTACCTACCTTAAGATTACCAATAATTTGTTAAACAGGAACTGCGAGAGCTATGCATTTTCTAGACGTTCAACTTAAGTCTTTCTCATTCTAGGAATATTATGAACCACGTGAATGGTTTGGTGTTACCGGGCGGTGGTACTTTATCCGGAGATGGACATCCTTATTACGATTCGGTGAAAATAGTTTATAAAATTGCGAATGAGGTATTTTAAGTTCTATTGTACTACGCGCTAATGCGCCATAATATACTTATTACCTCATCTATAGATGAAGAATGAACTGATTTTTATTTATCGCAGTTGAACGACAACGGAACAGTTTTTCCTATTCTGGCAGTTTGTTTGGGATATGAATTCTTACTCATTGTAGCAAACAACGGCAATAATATTCTTAGGAACTGTAACGTATTCCATGAAAATCATCCGATAAAGTTTGAGCTCCCCTATCTAGAAAGTACCCTTTTCGGACGTCTGAATATGCGACAGGCACACACTTTACAGTATCTCAACAGCACTGTCAATTATCACAAGTAAGAATATGTATACATTGCGTACACTTAGGCATATTTATGCATTAAATGACTCAACACGTACAAATTGATCGAGTGATACAAGTACCTAGTTGATTATACATCAGTTGATAAGATTTTATGAGTACCTATATCTACTTTATTTTTTAAAGGTGGTGTGCATTTGAAAACGATTTTCTCAATTCAAATCTGAACGAAGAATGGAAAATAACTTCAACCAGTACTAGTGCAAACAATACTACATTTATAGCTACCGTGGAACATGTAAAACATCCATTTTTTGGTACTCAATTCCATCCTGAAAAAGTGTCCTTTGAGTGGACTCCTGATCATCATATACCTCACTCTGAACCAATTATTATAGCAAATCGATACTTTTACGACCGATTACTTCATTTCGCTAAGAAAAATTTCAACGCGTTTCCCTCAGCAACTGAAGAACATAATTCGATGATTTATAATCATTTCCCTCGTTTCACCGCTTCTTTGACGGGTTACCTGCAAATGTACTTATTTTAAAATGTAAACATAATTTTTCAACTTTCAACGTTTTTATTACGCCTATTATTTCATTTGAATGAATTTCACAACGATGCAGCAACTTCGCTACCTAAAAAGTTTTTTCGTTATTTATCGAATTTGTGGGACGTTGGAGTTCATTACTACATGTAATTGAAAAAAAAGTCGATTTATAATAAAAGTATTATTATTCAAAATATTAAAATTACATCATAAAAACACGGCAATAATGAATACATACATGATACAATAAATTTGGAAACTATCTATGAATTAAAAAAATTCATTAAAAACGAATAAAATATCTATAAAACTGAATAAGCTCGAATTTGACTTGAACAGGGTACAATTTAAAATGTCATGTGGACATTCTTATATGAGTTAAACTATCACGAAGAAAAAGAAAATTTGATTAAAATAAAAACAAATACTTCAAAAATCACACGATGGAAATATTAATAATATTTAAAAAATATCAGTATAGTCATTTTTCATTTTTTTCTGTTTTGTTTCATCAAATAAAAAGAATGATAATTATACATGTTTCCCAAATTTTCAGCTCTTCACAAAACGAATACGAAAACCGCTAATTCAGCTATAAGTACATGCAATCAAGTACAGTACAATCACATAACATATCTAACAGTGATATGCAGTTAAAATTGGCGATAAAACAAATCGAAAATAAAATATTCGAAAATAAAAATAGAAAATCAATAAAAAAAACAATCGAGAAACGAAAAAAAAAAAAAAAGAACTAAAATGGGAAAACTAATTCACATTGGGCGGATTGGTTGAAGGTATCATATCACACAGTTAATTAAACTATTCTGATAATTTTGATAAAATAATACATACATCAATACTGGGAATGTAAAAAAATAATTAAATTTAAACAATAATTTTATAATTAAATTATGATTCAGCCTTTCATGAGCATAATAATAAAGATTTCCAACTGGCTTGCAAGAAAAATAATTTTCTCAGAAAATGAAAAATGCTTGTACTGGGTCCACTAAAAATGGTCCCATTAATAAAAAGGACAATAATTGCATTTTTTTGTAATATTTCAATCGAGAAAAACTCAAGACTCACTTAAACTACGAAAAATGATATCAGATCACTGTAAGTTTTCAAATTTTTGCTTTCGGTAAAAAATAATAAAATCTTTAATTATATTTATCACAATTTCGAATAAAATTTCTCATTTAATAAAATAAGAACTGTAAAACAGTTTGTCAATTTTAGCAGTATCGAAAAGTTCTGCAGTAAATTACCACCGCTTGAATAATACTAAAATATTCGCGAAGGGAAAAAGTTGCGACCGATAAAATTACACCTAGAATATTTTTGGAAGAAGACTTTAAAAAATAATAATACTTACAGACGATAGACCAATAAACTTCAGAAAATTTTTGTTAAATATTGAAATCTTTGAATTTTGGTTCCAATTTACATTTTCACACGTCCTTCAGGTAGTTTAAAATTATTTTATTTTTGATGAAGTAATATTATTTAAAATGGCTTTACGTGAAGTTGACAATTTCGTCGTGATCATCTTCTTCTGAAGTATTTGTCGTGGTGGTTGCACTCTGAACCGAACTAGCTGATATTCTAGAAGTTCTAGATATAGAACCACGCCGAGGAGCGCTGAGTGTGTTCCTTTGATTGGCCGGTTTTAC
>FIZT01059693.1:0-10031 GCA_900065295.1 Paracoccus marginatus | reverse complement strand
TATTTTTTTTTTTTTTTCAGACCCCCCCCCCCCCCCCTCCTTAATTTCATCCTGGTTACGCTACTGCAAAGTGGTCATCTGGTCACTACAGCTGACGTAGGTAAATGATGTGAACTACCCTCGCGTTTGTAACGGGGAAAACATGTCATCTTCTATTGCAAAAAATATTTTCCTGCTTGTAAAAAAAAAAATCAACCCAAGCGTAATTGCACGTATGACCTTTGAATTGAACATAACTCTTCTCAGTAAATTAGAAATATTGATACCAAATAAAAATTAATAATATGATGCACACAAAAGAAATATGTAACACTCGAGTGCGTAAGCAAAGTGGTACATCGTGGAACTGTAACTCATTTTTTTTATATAAAGTAGGTAATCAACGACTTGGAATGAATATTTAATTGATAATTAATAATAATCGAGTATGTTATTTTTAATTACGTTTACGTGTCAAAGTATAGGTACAAATAATGTATTCGCGATCGCGAATGATCGGAGGTTTTTACGTAGGCACTTGTAGACAATACTATAGTCTAGAATGTCTGATGTAAACGACAGTATTGTGTACCGGAAGAACATACATATTTTGATCGATTATGCGTTTTGAATTTTAAACGACTCGAGTGAAAAATTTTAATTGAACTTTTTATTTCGATAAGCATTTAGGTGTTAATGAAAAAAAAAAATGGTGTCAAAATGAAGAACAAGAAGGATATATCTACGTATACATAGGCAGGTGTAGATGTCGTTCATGAGAGGTTTTTAAGACAAACGTATTGTTCTGGGTCACGCGATATAGTGGAGATTTCAGTAGGTACTTGGCAAATTGTAATGAACTTGAAATTCGCGCCAGCACCTACTAAATAAACATTTGAAACTCTAGAACGCGCGACGCGACGTATATGCACGAATTACTGAAGGATTATTCATCGCAAATTATCGTTTACCTAGACCGACACCTCCCAATTTGTAGCTGCGATGACCCACTTATTATGTTTATACATTAGAACAATGACCCATTCGAGCCCTCAAGCTGATCTAAATTTTTAAATACCAACAATGTATCGCGTAGATGCTAAGTATCTAACGTAGGTAGGTATGATTCGGTGGTAGGATTTTTTTCAAAGAATTTCGATGCGTAAGCAATAGGCAGTGTGATTTGAAGTCTAAAACCGTGCTTAAATAAATGGAAATATTTTTGGCGTATTGTCAAATCCATTAAGTTTACTGAAATGGTTTTGGAAATTTTTCAAAATTTTGTAACATGAGAGCGTAATCGATGAGATGAATTATCGCCGCGTAATTAAGTACCTACCTACATATTTATTTTTCGTAGAACCATTTTCATTGCGTCTGGGTAGGTGACTGAATTAAAAAAAAAAAAAAGTTTATATTTTACCTACGTAGTACATATTCATCCCATTTCCATTGTTTCAAAGATAATAATACCAGAAATGCATGTGTAAATGAAATAATACTTTATGTTTACTTATGTATTTCGAGATTGAATTTTTGAAAGAATTATAATTTATTAGACCTATTCATACATTTAGCCTATTTTGGAGAGGAATTGAGTAATTAAATTTTCAGTTATAAAATGCTTTCGATTGTTATTCAAGGGCGAGTTTTAATTACAAATAAAATTAGATAGATTCGAATATTATACTCGTACCTTATAGCATTATAGAATAAAAATATTACGTGTGTTTATATGTAACGTTAATTACCCCTTCCCGACCCTCGTATACTATATTTCATATCCGGCTAGGTGATAACCATCTCGTTTCTGTGGCGTGTTTGCTGGTTATGACTTCAGATATTCATCATTGCAGGATTTATGCTAAAAAGTTCCAAATACCTACGCGAAGAAAACGAGAAAAAAAAATGACCTCAACCTAAGTACACTGAATATATTGCTTCTATTTTTATTAATTATACAAATTCGATGCATAATATTTGAAACAATAGCGTTTCGCATTTGCAAAGCTCCATTTGATCAAGTTGCCTGTGCAGTACAGTACAGTGCAGTACACATATTAGAAAACCTATATCTAGCAAGTGTATGACCATGAAAAAAGGCACTGACGTTCTATGCAGATACGTACCTACCTAATACCTATGCATCAACTCTATAATTTTCTCGACCCGGATGAGATGAGATTGTTTAGCTAGTTTTGTGTTGAGTAAGGTGTTTTTGGAAGTTTGCATCGTGCCACAGTTGACTAACGAATTAAATGTTGAATATATTCGGAGAAATGATTCGTCACCCTGAGTTAAAAGATCATTGAGAGTTATCTTACAAGGGACCTACTCCAAGTATTACACGCCAATCGGAAAATTTTTTTTCAGACGGATAGAGCATGAAAAAAGACTACCACAGCCAAAATTTCAGCCCCTGAAGTTAACTAGGCGGAAAGTTATAGGGGGTTGAATATCGAAAAATAGCAAAAATCAAGTGAAAAAATGAAAAAATCAGGAGAAAAAATAGAAAAATCTTAATAACTCGGTACCCTGTTCGGTTCAGGACGAATATGAATTTTTGGGAAAAAGTCGCAATATCGTACTTGACTTGATTAAGCTTCAGTTTTCATTATTTTCGAATATGCAGCACAATGCAAAAATATAATTGGTTAATACGCTATAGGTAGGGTTATACCGAAATTCACACATTACGCAACGTCTATATTGATCACATTGACCTTATTGATATTATTTAAATTGCGATAGGTATCAATAATTGACAATGTATGCTTAACAGCATCAACGAGGAGTTGCAATAGGCAATAAGATGGGTACCATTCATTCATAGTAACCATAGCGAGTGGCTGTCGTTTGACACACACACGCTTCCAATCCAACCAGCAGTACATATAGGTCTTTTATGTAGAAATTCACCTGTACGCGGTATTCTTAGCCTTTTGATACTTGATGATATTATAAATTTGCTACGGATGATTTAATAATGCTATGAATTAGTTTTTCAATACAAAACGCGCAGTGTTGAACGTGAGAACAATTTTGTATATAAAGGAAATGCTGATTCATGCAATTTAAACTTGCGTTTAATTGTTAGCGAGTTATCATTTTAGCGGTAACAATGCTTCCGCGTAAGCTTTGCAAATTTACGAAAAATGCCTATTAAAACAGTTACTAAAATATTAGTCTAGGAAAGGTCGTTGATTTTCAAGTTTTACTCGGAACTGTTAATCGCGCCTCCGGTACCTATAATACGAAAATAATAACTAACTCGTTCATGTAACATCATAGGTATTTCTATAATCGCCGGCGTACTTACCGCGATCACATAGCGACCTTGTACTTGAAATAGAGACAATGGGATATTTGCATTAAGTGTCGACTAATCTCAGATAATATCACACGATTGTGGCTAAAAATATGTCGGTCTCATATAACACAGTAAAAATATCAATAAAAAATAAAATGACCCGAAACGTATATTTGCCTGTTTATCATACGGAATTAATCGAAGTACCTAACCAAATAACTGTAACTGCATCATTTATAATAAATATATGGATAGGTACCCATGAAAAATTACCTCATTTACCAACGTTCCATTTGCAAAATCTTTTAGTTTTGATTAGGAATTGATTGTGCAAATTTATGTACTCGCTTCAAATTTACGTATAAGTATAAATTGAATGCTAGAAAAAATACCTATGAGAAGAGATTAAGATACGCAGGAAAAAATCAAAAAAATCCGCAAGTCCTCATAAGCTCGTTATGTACCTATCTATTATAAGTAGGTCGCGCTATGAGCTTGAGTTTTTCTGTTAGCTTTTTAACATAGGTAGCGATATGTATCTATAGCTGGTTAGATGCTTAAATTTACTACCTAGTTTAAGTTTTTCTTTTTTTTTATTCCTTTACAATGGCATAAATCTTCGATTAAAAATTCGTAATCAAAATGTATAAATCCGATTCATTAATTAACGAGGATGGTACAACTTTGTTGTAAGAACGTTTAGACGAACAGGTGCCGATTTACCTTCAATGAAATTCTTAATGTCACGAAGAACCTTACGGAAGGAAGGTTATGCATTGAGGAAGACACGAATTTTCATTTAGAGTATTTATTGAAGTAATGTGAGCGAGCATATACGCAACAATATTTTCACGAATTGCATAAAGTCTTTGTAAGGTGAAAGAATATTACTTAAACTAATCATGCGCAGTCAACCTGCAGAAAAAAAAACATCCTAATAACTGTGTCATGCATCGGAAGGTTACGAAAACGTAATCGTTGGCGAATCTCTTTCACAGATTTCAATTTTCAATAAATCTATCTTTACCTATCTTCATGAATTCATATGAATTTATTCTATCAAAACGTCAATAGCAAACATAGGTACATTTTTTTAATTATAGCGATGATGACGATAAGCGGAAAACATTGTTTCTCACTTGAAGCGCGCACGTTGAATGCTGATTTCTTCTCCCCACTTTTATTTTATTCTGCAACCAAGAACATATTTGCGATACTACAAAAATCATTAAGTAATTTTCATTCGTGTCAGATATATAACTTGTTAGAACTGTTCCTTGACTCCTTGAGGTTTTTGTTGGATGAGAAAAGGTATTGGCAGATAGATAAGTTTGATTTTAGACACCCTATGAAGTGATTTTTTAGAATACTTTTCGTTAAAAATAATAGGTATAGGTATAAACCACATTTCTTGACGTTGACTAAAATATGCTTCAATTCTGTAAAGTAAGCAGACTCTAACATCAACTAGGTACGAGCTATTCACAATGTTAGAGTTCCTACTTCCTTCATTTGTACATTTCATTCAAAGTTTGACATTTGCGAAGATGGGTAATGATTATAGCTTCTTTAAGAACGAAATTCAAAGTGCCACTGACAAATGAACAAAATTATAATAGGTAGGCTAATAAATACGAAAATGATTGTATCGACAACCAATAGTAGTTCCATCATGCGCATCGAAACATTACATCATTACCGAAGGTCAATTTGTCATTCGCATTTTTAAAAGTATGATCTCAACGACCTTTTAACCTTAGGCCGGTGTATCATATCATAATAATCTATAAAAGAAAGAATAATCCATGAAAAATGCGGGTTTTTGTTTTAATGCGTGACTTTTTCTCCTTTTCTATTTTTGTTTAGGATCGAACGTTTATATTCACTGAAAGATGACCAACTCCAATGTGATTCCCGCAACGCTTATTCTGTCGCTGTTTTCCTCAATTGTTCATGGGCAAGGTGAGTGATGTCAACATTAAAAATAGGCTCTTAAGGATGAGTTTTTTTCATTTTGTTTTTTCAAAACTGGTGATGAACTTGGGATTTGGAAAATGAAAGAATCTCAATATTGGTAAGTTACCTACTGCGCCTTCATATTTCATCACGGGCAAAACTTAGAATGCATTCCTTTAGGTGTTTATAAAATTGCATAACTAAAACGCCGTAAAAATGCTATTCTGTCAATTAAAATTTATGATTCAATCAAGAGAGACAACGTGGATTGGATTTGGTATAATTACGATGCATCATGCATTCATGCAATGTTGAAATTTATTCAGGTTTAACTATGCCGGTATAAAAATGTGTACTAATCAAGTCATGCATATACGCATAATTTTTTTACTCCGGGTAGTTTTATTAGTTTATAAACTAATAAAACTACCCGGAGTAATATCTTTCTCACTCAATTTCAAAAATAAGATAAGTACATTTACGCTTATCGATTTTGCCAACTTGAAAATTTTGAAATAGATAGGTACTTACTACGTACCTAGATACCTACCAACCGAATAAGTAAGTGTCAGAAGTAGGTATATAGAATTAGATGTAAATTAGATATATTAACCTAAGAATATGTAGATTTTTGTTGGGGTAAGTGCAATGCAAAAGTTATGTATCTACATAGACATGTGCTTGTTATTTGTCGTTTAGATTACAATGAACGAACTGGGAAGCTTTTAAAGGCGTCAAACGATTTCCAGTGTTTTTCTGATGGATTTCACGTCGACCCGAATGATTGCTCAGTATTTTATCGCTGCACAGACTGGGGTGAATCGTCAGAAAATTCCATTCAATCGAGATTCATTCCAATAAAATTTCGATGCGCCGAAGGAACTGTATTTGATATAGAAAGAAGTAATTGTGTGAATGTTGAAGAAACGTCACGTTTAGAATGTCGTCAATTAGCGGATGATAACGTGTTTGGCCGGATTTCGGAGCGTGAAGCTGGAGATCCTGACTACGGAGTTGTACAACCATCTCCTGAGTATAACAATCAGTATCAACCGCCATCTTACAATAGACCGGGGCCTCAAGAGCCTGGTGAGCAAATTCCAGACAATTCTGGAAATGGTGATGGCAACAATAATGAGCCCACATCTTCTTCGACATCACCGCCTTGCGAAGCTGATGGGTTTTTCCCGATTCCAAACGACTGTACACACTTTTATCGATGCGTTAGCAGTGGAAATGGGTTTTTAAAATATGATTTCTCCTGCGGTCCAGGAACTGTTTGGGATCCTGATAACAATGCGTGTAATCATCCTTGGGCAACATCACGACCAGACTGCAGATCTGGTACAGATGGAAGTCAAGGTGGATCGGAAACAATTGAGATTTCAGAATCCCCCGAAACAGCCGCGCAGGTAGCAGAACCAAGTTCAACTACTACGGTGGCTTCTACTACCAACAGACCTACAACTCGTCCAAATCAATCGACTACTTCCTCGTCCTACAACAGGCCAACTACTTCGTCATCGTACAACAGACCAACGACGACCAAGTCCTCAACAACCACCACCAAACGATCGACTACAAATGTACCTAGCACCACAACAACCACAAATTCACCTAATACTTCACCAGTAACAGAGGGACCAAAGGACAATAGCACTGACATTGGAAATTCATGTAGCTCCGAAGGATTTTTCCCTGATGAAAAAAATTGCACCAAGTTTTACAGATGTGTTGATGAGGGAAATGGAAAGTTCACGAAGTATGAATTTGAATGCGCCGAAGGCACTGTGTGGGATGTTCAAGAAACTACCTGCAATTATCCATATGCCATACAAAACGATATTTGCAACTCTTCCAGTTCAGAAACACAAACTGCTACCACAACTGGACAAACATCAGGGTCAACATCTTCCAGTTCTCAGACATCTAGTCGTCCTGTTTCTTCCACCACATCGTCGTCTTACAACAGGCCTACTTCTCAAAGCACTAGTTCAACTAGTCAACCATCGTCTTCCAGTCAAACAACTTCCAGTTCAAGTCAAACGAGCTCGAGTACAAGTCAGGCAAGCTCAAGCTCAAGCCAAATGAGTTCGAGTTCTAGCCAAACTACTTCAAGTCAACAAACCTCTAGTTCTACATCCAGTACTTCTAGTCAATCAACTTCATCAAACCAGCAAACAAGTAGCAGTCAGCAATCCAGTAATTCCACCAGTGCATCAAATCAAAATAGTACGAGTTCAAATGCTACCGGATCCACAACCTCTTCTAACAACGGCAATCAGACATCAAAAGCTGATAAGTGTGAAGCAGATGGATTTTTCCCATCATCAGAAAACTGCAACAAATTTTACCGGTGTGTAAGCAACGAAGCGGGTGGTTACACCAAGTATAACTTTAATTGTGGACCAGGAACAGTCTGGGATCCTGAAAATAATGTATGCAATCACCCGTGGGCTGTGAAAGATGAAAAATGTAGGTCAGGAGCGCAAGGTACAACTCCAATGAGCGAATCCACTACACAGTCGTCAACAACATCTTCCTCCCAAAACACTACGTCTCCGTCATTATCTTCCACAACAGAAAGTCTCAATCAAACTACTACAACTTCTCCTACAGAAAGTTCTTCTCAATCTACTTCTTCTGTTACAACCACAGAGACTACATCCAAGCCTGAGGAAACATCGGATGGTGGTAATACAACCGCAACTACGGATTCCACAGACGTTTCTACTACGCCTGCATCCAATTCAACTGCCACCACTACTGAAGCTGGATCTAATAACTCTACAAAACCAATTAACGGTATAAAATGCGAAAAAGCGGGATATTATCCTAATCCGAAAGACTGTAAGAAATTCTATAGATGCGTGGACTGGGATGGTGACAAGGGTGAACGGTTTTCGGTTTACCACTTCGATTGTCCGGCAGGAACAATTTTCGATCCCAGTTTAAATATTTGCAATCATGAAGAGTCTGTATACCCGCCGCGAGATTGTACAGGTAGTGGTTCCCAAACAACAGATTCGACACCAACTTCGAAACCCGACAACTCAACCAACACTGAATCACCGAGTACTACTGAAAATAGTAACACAACCGATGCCACAGAAATTTCCAGTGAACCAACTACCATTCAAGCAACTACCGATGCATCTACAAATGCCACTGAACCTTCAACTACAGGGTCAAGTGAAACTACCCCCCAGATCACCACTCAACCCGAAACAACTACGAGAAAAGAAATCGAAACCACCACAGTAGTCACTTCTGTTACTACCACTCCGGTGTACACAACTACATCAAATCAAATATCAACAACGCAACCAACAACCACTGAAATATCGACTACACCTTCTTCAAGTGAAAATTGTCCCGAACTCGGACCTGATCAATATGCTCTTGTATGCCCAACTGGATTCCGTCGACATCCCAAGTTTTGCAACCTCTTCTATCAATGCACAGTCTCCAAATCAATGGAAACTAAAATAGTCACCTTATCTTGTGTCAATGGCACCCTTTACGATGAAAAGAAAATTCAATGTTTACCTCCAGGTTAGTTGCTTACAATACATAGGTATTTAAGTATGTAAAAGTATCCTTCTGTTTGACTACCTACTTAATGAACTACCTATGTAGTACTAGCACAATCTACATATATTTACTCAGTACTCACATCGCAACTAACTCATATGAAATTTAAAAAAAAAAAATAACAAGTGCCGTTCTAAGAACAATCATGATGAGTGCAATAAAATAATTTTCTTGCATTTTGCAGAAGAAACTAAGAAATGCGAAGGTAGCATGATGGCAGATGCAAGAAACTTGAAAAAAACTGACAGTTCCGTCACTCCAGTTGGTGTTAATTATTTTTCTTAGCAAAATTGAAGTGATGAAGTTGAATAACATTCGTATTTATTTTTCCAGATTGTAGTGAAATCTGATAAATCGATATGTCCAAATGAAGGATCATTTACATACAAGGATGACTGCAGGCTTTTTTATAAATGTAAAAAAGACGAGCAAGGAAAAATGACTGGTAAGAAGATGCTACCCATTTTATTCGGTGCCTTTATTCTAACATGCATTAGTTTAAACAATTTATTCTTCTTGGGCCTTCGGTACATAATATAATGGCAGACACAAATGTTAACAAATCATATCCTCTATCTTTTTCAGGTTTCTTGTATCAGTGCCCAGAAGGGTTCGCCTTCTGGAGTGTTTCTAAACGTTGCGAAAAAACAGAAAAGGTGCCATGTGAAAACCCGAAAACATCGCCCACGTCATGGAGATCGACATTGGCTCCGGTAGAAAGTAAAAATATCGGTTTTTAGTGACAGCTATTAAGATTTTAAACATTTGGTGATAAAAGTGGCCATTTAACATGTAACTCGAATAGCACGCATTTATTTAAATTAGCAAAACGATAGGTATAATGTATATAAGTTGTGCCTCCTATATATTTGATAAGTTGTGCTTATTTCAAACTTTTATTTATTTCTTGCGTAAATTATCTTATTGAAATTTTTACGCTTATTAAGAATAATTTTTTCAAGTTTATGCAATGAATATCAGCTTCTCCAAATTGAAATGTATAGGTATATAGTTAGTGTGTATATACTTGATCATGCAATACGTATAAGAGGTAATAAGTTTTATTCAATTGAAGACGTCAATTCCAAAGCCGGGTTAGTCCAAAAAATGAAAAAATGAGTTAGCAACGGATTCTAGAGGTAGAAGTGGTTCTTCACACGTGTACCATGACAAACTGTCGAAATTCTATTCG
>FIZT01059685.1:0-10182 GCA_900065295.1 Paracoccus marginatus | reverse complement strand
ATTTTTGTAGCAGTGGAGTGGCTGTGATTAAAAAGAAAAACATGAAAGCTGAAATACTTAGCTGGTTTGGTCCTTACGTTGATATAATTATTTTCTTGCGATTAGTTAAATAATAAATTATATGCATACTAGCATGAATGGAGTTAGGAGAAATGAGAATCAAAAATTACAAGTCCAGTAGTTTGTAAATGTAGAGATGTGAAGTTGCGGAAAGTTGGCTGCACTGCCGTTTTGGCCGTGTATTATTCGTACTAGCGCTGGCAAGTGGCAAGCGCCAATTTCAATTTTTGATAAGAAAAAAAAAAATGCCGAATTCATAAATGAAAAGGAGATGAATAGAAGTGAAAAAAATTGTTAATCAAATGAGTCTTGCGTTTGTTGTTCTTTGTTTCATGTTTCGAATAATATCATTCAGTTTAGGTTACGAACTGCCAATTGCCATTGACATGCAACAGTTACAAAAGGTGATATTATTTTCCATGATTTCCATACACTATTATTCCTAACAATAAGATTTTCTTCAAATAAATATTTGGTTTTTTAAAAAACAAATCATGTTTCACAGGTTTCCACATGAACTTTTAGTACAACTACTACATTCATCGCATAGCTCTATTCAATCATTTCAATCATTTTTAGGCAGCAACGTTTCATTTCATTGCTGTGTACGAGATAAGCCATTGAACGTAGTACATAGCTTAAGTTGGATTTTTCTTACTTCTGGTGGTTCGTGATGTCAGTACCGTCTAGAGTAACAAAATGACTGATTTTGTGAATGACACTTGGGATATTTCTATGAGCGTAATTCCCGATTACAACAATGACTCTAAATATAATAATTCTTTTTTGACAAAACAATTCAATAGCAGTTTAACGTCCAGAGCAGACTATTCCTTTTTTGGTCTTTCAGACAGTGTTCGTGCTTTAATTTTAAAGTATAAAGGAATTGAAAAACTGTACGGTAAGTAATCTTTGTATGTTTCAGTTTTATTGCGAAGAATAAACATATGATTGATATTATTTCACATTCATTTACAGAATGGCAAGAAAAATGCTTAAATTTGTCAGCGGTCAAGAAAAGACAGAATTTGGTCTACAGTTTACCTACTAGTGGAGGGAAAACGTTGGTAGCTGAAATCCTAATGCTCAAAGAATTGATATTGAATAGAAAAAATGTGATATTTGTCCTCCCATTTGTAGCTCTTGCTCAGGAAAAAGTTAGAAATAGTAATTGATTTTAAATTTCACTTTCAGTTGTTGTCCTACTCATGTTTACAGCGGTTACGGTTTTTTGTGTAGGTCCATTCATTATCACCGTTTGCTTTAGATTTGGAATTCTATGTCGAAGAATACATAGGTGGTAGAGGAGCCTATCCTCCTAAAAAGCATAGAAAAAAATCTGTTTACGTTTGTACTACCGAAAAAGCCGCTGGGTTAATAGGTAGCCTATTAGAATGCAACAGATTAGACGAAATTGGTATGTTGGTTGTAGATGAAGTTCATTTGATTGGCGATGCCTCCAGAGGTCCTATTCTTGAACTGATGCTCAGCAAGTTGATGTATATATCAAGTAAGTTGCGTTAATCACGTGTATATTTTGGTCATTAGTAAAACTTATTTTTCATTCTTTTTTTCGCAGAAAATATTCACATAATCGCAATGAGTGCTACCGTAGGAAATTTGAATGAAATTTGTCGCTTCTTGAATGCTGAATTATATGATCATGATTTTCGTCCTGTTGAACTAATTGAATACATGAAATGCGAAAATAAGGTGTTGAGAGTTGAAAGAAACTTGGATAAAAATTGCGATTTCGTTTTAGACCGCGTGCTCATTGACAACGTAAGCGATACTATTGTACATAAGTATGTTTTCTTCATTTTCCATTTTTCAATAACTACTCATTTTTATGTACAGTATACCGCTGATATGAAGAAAATCGATCCAGCTTTTTTGGGTTTGTTGGTTCATGAAGTTATTCCTAGCGATTCCTGTCTGGTGTTTTGTTCTACAAAAAAGCTGTGTAGCAGTTTTGCAATTTTGATTTGCCGAATTTCCACCCGGTATCACGTTTTTTTCTATTCTTATTATTTTTTAAATTATGAAAACTTGAATTTAAAATGTCTACCTTAGACCACTCAAAGAAATTAAAATACAAGAAAAATTAGCATTGCTCGAAGCAATGCGCGAAGAAGGTCAAGGGCATGTTGATGAAATTTTGAAAAAAACTATTCCTTATGGAGTTGCATTCCATCACTCAGGCATGTAAAATAGGTATTCCTTTTATTTCATTATTTTAAATCAAGTTCATCCGTTATTGAATGGAAAGGATTTCCGATAGGACTAACCAATGCTGAAAGAAAATTATTAGAAGAAGCGTTCATTTCTGGCACAATATCATGCATATGTTGTACATCTACTTTAGCTGCTGGGGTGAATTTACCAGCAAAGAGGGTATGAAATGTATAGCACTAGTGATAAAATACAATTTGTAATTATGATTCTCATTTTACTAGGTAATCATATCTTCTCCTTATGTGGGTATGGACTTTCTTAAATTGAGCACCTACAAGCAAATGAGTGGAAGAGCTGGAAGAACTGGATTAACAAGCGCCGGAGAGAGTTTTCTACTCTGCGATGAACGAGATATCTCCAAAGTAATGCGAATAAAATTTTATTACATAATATGATGTGTATTTTTTGATCTTTTAGTGCAATTTGAGCCGGTTGAAAGTTTTTTTGTTTCACTTAGGTACATGATTTATTGAATTCTTCTATGAATTGCTGCAACAGTCAATTAACCAAAAAAAATTTTGTTAATCTGGCGATGGGTGCCATTGGATTGAAAATCGCTACAACAATACGTGATTTAGAAAAACTGTTTAGTTGTACGTTAAGAAGAAGCCAAAACGAAAACGATGACGTGAAAACAATGGTTATCCAATCAATAAATGAGTTGAGTAATTCCGATGCCATAATTAAAAACGAAAATGATGAGTTTAGTTTAACTGCTATAGCAAAGGCGGCTCTAGCTTGTGAGTAGTTCGAATTAGATTCTTACGAAATTACAAATATACTCGTATATATGAATAAATAGCAGTTTTTTTTACTTTCAGCAAACTTGGATATTAATGAAGCAAAACAAATTTATAAAGACTTATTTGAAGCTGTTGATGGTGGTGTTCTACTCTCTAATAATTTACATTTGTTCTATTTGATAACTCCATATTCTGCTACGGATGATATTAAACTTAGCAGAGATGCTTATATTTCTGTGGTAATTTTTTAATGTTTTTCTTAGTAATACGCTATTCATTGAGTGTTATGTACATATTTTTTATTAATTTATAGTATAGTGATTTAAATTCGATTCAAAAGAAAGTAGCAGAACGTATTGGAATTACAGAAGTGTGTTTGATTCAGTACGAGCGTGATGGCAGGGTAAAAGTGCGTACAGTACAGATAGAAAATTTCGTTTGATATGTGACTAAGTTACATATCATAATTTATTCGATTAAATTTATTTTTTAGGCTATAGCAGAAAATACATGGAATAGATTCATATCATGTTTAATAATTTTCGATTTATGGAATAAGAATTCTATTTGGAACGTATCAAAAAAATATGGAGTGCCTCGAGGAAATCTCCATAATTTTCTACAAAGAACTGCCACTTTTGCTTCTCAAGTACAACGTTTTACAGAGGTAATATTAATAGATATTAATTCATTCCCGTTGATTTTTTTAGTAATTTTCAAATTTTCCTGAATCGTAATTTTTCAAGTCTTTAAAAGTTGAAGAACTCGAAAGCTTCCCAGTGTTGTTACAAAACATTTTGCCCCGAATTTCAACTTGCTGTAGTCCAGAATTTCTTCCTTTATTGCAACTGCCTGCCGTAAAAATTGTAAGAATTAGCTATTCAAAAAATAAGTACATAAATCTACTTCTCAGTTCTTAGCGACAAACTAATCAAATATTCGATATTTTAATTGCACAGGGAAGAGCCAAACAACTCTACAAGGCGGGGTATACAAATTTACAAGATTTAGCGAATGCTGATCCCAGAGTTTTGGTGGCCCAGATTCATCATCTACCTAGAAAAATCGCCTGCGAAATTGTCGCTGCTTCTAAGGTACGATTGCAGAAAATTATGCGTGGACATATTTTCTGTTGTTAATTGTTATTGTTTCTTTATAAAAATTGTATTAATTTCTTCAATTTGAATAATTTTCAGTTATTAATGCTCGAGAAAGCTGAAACATTGCAGGAACAAGCAGATGTTATAAAAGCAGATTTAGTGCATGCAGAATCTTTTATCGATTTTTCTTTCGGTGATATATCCAGTTTACCAAACAACAAGTTTGTTCCATTTTCAAAATCTCTAATTCGAAAAGAAGTTACTCAATCAATTTTGTTCAGCTGTTTCACTCTAGTGTCATTTTTTTTTCTTTTTCAGATTGAGTACTCCTACTGTTAAAATGGCGCGAACTGAATAACAAGTTGACAAGTTTGATTTAGGAAGAAATGTCGAGGTAAAAATTCAAACATTCTACGTTCCCATTTTTTTGTAAAATGGTTTTTACAATATTTTTATTTCCTCTTGTTTAATTGTTCGAAAAATTTTCTTATACGTTCATTAAATACATATTTTTTCAATTTTTTTTTACTTCGAAAAAACAAACTCAATTTTACTATAACTATTTTGATTACCTACATTGAAAAAGTCATGCTTTTGAAAAAAAAAATAATCTGCTTTGAAATTTTTTGATGTAATACCTCAAATTTGCAGTTGTGTTTGAAGTAACACTTATTTTATCAACTACACATGGTATACTTTGAAAATAACGATAAATATATCATGCATTTATTCAAACACTTTTCAGTAAGGACAGAATTTTCACACTGGATACTCCTTTCAATTTTTTGTTCAATTTGTGGCGAATATCTTTAGCTAAGCGACGTGATACTTCTCTTGCGTTATCTCGGAGATAAGCATTAACCATTTCATTAACGTATTTATCCAACTCGCTAGATTTCATTCCTTCAACTTTTAGACCAGTATAACTGACCTAGGACAGAACGTAAATCTTGTTGCGTAGTTGAATAGGTACATAGTTAGTATTTTTGCCAAGGTTTTTTACCTGTAAATTTTTGTAGTTGTATGATAATGTTAGATCTTGGATGAGTAACTCTGATCCGCTGTCTGTCACGTCAATCATGCCAAATAACGAAGCTCCGACAATGTTAATCCTGAAGAAATTGTCATTAGGTAATGTTGATGTTGATTTAAAAATGGGTAGTAGGTGTTTTTCAAAACTCACTCAAGAGTGCCGCTTCCTTCGGACGTTTTATCTTGAATTTTTCCGTTCAGTTTGTAATTTGCTGTTAATTTGACGTTTTCTGGAGTTTCAAAATTAATTTCTGTTGGACTAGATGTTTCTTTACCAGATTTTCCCGTCACTTTAAATGTACTCACTCCTTGTACGGTAACATTTGTTAATTCCAAGTGTATGCTGTAATTTTTTTGTCAACATTTATTGCTACCTAATAGATTATTCGATTCTGGTTACAAATAGATTACAGTTACCTCGCATTTCGCATAGTAATTTGCTCTGTTATTGGCTCAGTTACAATGAGAGGTTCTAATCGTGCTTCTACTTTGTATGATTTTTGACCCTCATGTTCTGTACGTTCGACTTCTATAAATTCTTCCAAAGTAGTTGCCCGAATGTAAGTTTGTAATTTCACTTTTTTGCCTTTTTTGTCTGAAACAGTGATAGAGATGGGTACTTCTACGAAATAAGTGCTAATTTCAGAATTTGTTTGCTACCTGCGGCTGAGGGCTCGCTTTTCTTTTTTGGAGAGCTTATCAAGTTTTCATCATGTTTACCAGTAATTAGTAGAAATAATACAGCAATTGGTAAGATGTTCGCATCAAGAATAGTTTCTGAAAGATACAATCACATTGATTTTAGTAAAGCATATTTCAGTATTTTTTATAATGGATCTGAAAATTTCAATTCAACTGAATTACTTACCTGTTGAAGTCTTCTCCATGACGAATAATTTTTGCCTATCACGCTATCAAAACTTATTGTTCATCGAAAATACATCGAAAAAGACTCGACTGTTAACGGAAAATTTACTTCTCTTTTAGTCAGCTTCGTCAGCTTCCATCACACTATTTCTCTGACTTTTTATTCAAATAAATATGAAAATAGGTAACTGAACTCGAAACATCAATAACCGTGTATTATTTGTTGAGATTTTCCAAAAATTGAGAAGAAAAAATGGGAAAATGCCTCGTCAACCTTTCGATTTTTTTTCAATTCTCACCATAATTCTCAGGTACAATGTACGTAATTGAAACAGATGACAAATTTTTTATTTATGAATTCGATGAAGTTCATACATATAGGTATTGAATATGCACTTAATCATGCAGAGAAATTATTCTTTATTTGAAATAAGTAAGTACAGGTTTCATTTTTTTGGATTATCTAAATATGTACGAGCCGAAGTATTTTTTGTTTCGATGTTATAGTTTTGGGATGTCATAATTTTCTTTTATGCTTTTATTCTTTACTTTGTTAACAACTTTGGCACTGGAAATATTCTTCAATCTTGTATTCAACTTTGATTTAAGTTCTCTCGACAACCTGCTTGCAATAATGTCCGTATTTTCTTTCAAATATTTTTTTGTCGTATCACTAAATAATTTTGCGATCTCATCTTTAGTCATTCCCGCAAAAAGTAGACTAATTTTTTCAACCTGTGAAGTTATTTTTTATTGGTATTGTAAACGCAAGCGAATTCCGTTCAGCCATAGGTACCTAAGTTGTACGATTTCACGAAAAAAATTTAAAAAATACTTACTGCAATATTTTCAAACGAGTACGATAATTTCAGTTCCAAAACACTAATTTCTTCATTCGTCACACTTACTTTTACTTTACCATTTACGTTTACTCCGATTAATTGTATCCTGTGTTGAAATTATAATGCGAAATTAGTTTTGATGTACCTTACCTACTCCGATATTTATATAAAAAAACGTAATAAAATAGAAAAATGAAAATTACTCTGCTGTGCCACTATCGCGCACTGTTTTTCCCAAAACTATTCCATTGATGAAATATCGACAAGTAAGCTTTACTGTTCGAGGTAAATCGAAAGTAATTTGGGCCCACTCGTCCTTACTTAAACTCTTGGTACCGTGAATTATGAAGTTATTAACATCATACAAATGAACATTTTTCATTTGAAAATTCAATCTGCAAATGATTTAAAATGATTTTATAAACCATGGACCTTCTGACAAAAAAAACTAATCGTAAGTATAGGTTTCTTACTTGACATCTTTTTCCTTTAATACCAATATTTCTTGTTCTAAAGCATCAAGCTTAAATGGTTCGTCAGTTTTCGTAATGACTCGAAATTTCTCAATTCCATTCACAAATTGTCGTTCAACTTCTACTGTGCCATGAATATTAATCGACATTGAACGGGTGAGATGTTTTTTTACTGGTAGCTTTTTCGAATTTTCGCTTGGTAATATTCCAGGTTTAGCTGGTGGTTCTTCATTATCTTAAAGGATTTTTTGATCGTAAATATATGGGTAACAATTTTTCTAGTGTTGATTTTCAATTTAGCCTACATATTCAGTAGGTGGGTAGGTAGGTAGGTACTTACCAGCTAAGCGTAAAACTCCTAGTTCTTTTAGTTGATTCACTAGTTCATCGTTGTTCTCTCCAAACACCAGAAATCCGAGTATGGCAATGGGGACTAAGTTCTCATGAATGGTAGTCATTATCTGAAATAATATTGTTTTCTCTATTAATACCTGGGCATAAATATTGTACGCGAATATTGTAATATTTCGTAAATTTACTTCGTGTAATTAAATTAGGTATCAAAAAAAAAGTATATTCACAAGAAATTTGGTGCCTAGCAAAGAAATATAAACAGTTAATAATTTTTTTTTCCACATTTCATCTTCAAAATTGTAACATTTGATGAGCATTTGATGTAATTAATGGGTAACCAGTTATTTGTCTTTTTTATAGGTAGTTTTACCACAAAGGCAATGAGATATTATTCTCTTCAACCGTGTAGACTACCTATAAAAAGGTGTATCTACACTATCTACACGTTCAAATTGTTTGTCAAACTACGGGTTAAACTTGGTTGAACCTTGAACAGTTTGTCAAAGGGTTGTTATTCCTGAACTTCGTCGTTCATTTTTGATAACATCACCCAAAAATGTCAGGTATGGCAACCCGATTCGATCAAATTGTTTGAACGTGTAAATCGCACTTAAGCTATAATTATGGTCGAAGGGTATTCTTTTGTATACATTTTTCATGAACGAGAAAATATGTATATCTACAGGATAATCTTTAGCGGTTATGTGATAATATTTTCATCGTCAAATTCAAAATTGTAGATATTCAGACAACTGGTCGGTGAAAAAGTTTTGCGTTCAATCGCAGATAATTTTATTTTATAAATTAACCATCGACTCATGAATATTCTACTTGCTCAGAGAGAATTAAGTTTCCCTTTCTCCAAGCCTTGCGAGATAGGTACGTATAGAGAGAATGGAAGAAAGCAAAATTATATTATTACGATAATGTTACAGTTTATTGAAATGACCTCGATGTAATAATTCTACTATATTTTCTCGGTTTTTGCCTTTCAAAAGCTCATTGAATTTGTCCCGTACTGTTTCAGATAGTTTTTGTGAAATCGTTTTCATATTCTGTTTGAAGTACACCTTTCCGACAGCGTTCAACATTCTTCTAACCTCTGGATTGGGAACATCCTTGATAACTAATCCCGTTTGCTCGAACTAGACCGGAGAAAATAGTACATTTTAATTCAATTCTGCTACAAAGAAAAGTAAAAACCACCAAGTTGAACACTTTTTGGAGAAAATACCTCTAACATTTTGAAGTTGAAATCAAATCGTAAATTATCAATTTGAACATTTTCTTTTTGGAATGTATGATCCACTTCGGCTTCTGTGGAAACATCGTTCAAAGTGATTCTATAACAAAAATAATAACATGTAACAGGTTGAAGTGGGTAATATGAACCACAAAATTGACAAGTATATAAATTATATCGATCGAAAATTAAAAGCAAAATATTATTTTGTGTAGGTACGCATGCTTACAAAGCTTTTCCGCCTCCTGTAAAAGAGTTCCCATGCACAGAACCGCTTATGTTGTATTTTCCCGAAATTTTTATAAATTCAAAATCTATCGTCAGACAGCATTTTTTTTCTTTTCGAGTCGTAAAGCTACCGAAATTGAGAATTTTGACATCACTCATCTTGAATTTAACTCTGAAAACGCAGTGACATGTTGAACTTGAATATTAAGTATTGTTTAGGAAATTTTAAGCACCTTGAGAGCTATACTCGGATATTACGCACAGCAAGTCTTTTGCTTCAACTTTTCCTTCTTTAAGTTGAGGTATTGAAAACGGTTTTTTCAGTTTAATGGGTTCCACTGCATATACATCTGCGTTCTTACTCGATAATTTACGTAGCTTAGCTAGTCAATGAGATACATAATCATATTAGTCTTGGTTTAATATCTCTTTGAAAACTTCCAAGAGATAGGTAAGGTACCTACCTGAATGTTTTTTTTTCATCGCAAAATAAAAATTAGTGTGCTTACTTAATTTCATAGTGTACCTTACCAAAAACTATGCACCATGAAAACGTTCATTGAAAAATTCATTTTTTCAGATGTATCATTCATGAGGCTTTTCCCACACAAGAAGTAGGTACACTGTGTATGACTTTGTATAGATAATTAGATAGGCACATAACATATACAATAGTTGATAACTCTTATGTGCTGTCAAAATTACTTTCAGTAAACAGTAAAGATTTGTGTACTTGGACCCAATGGTAGCACAATGCGTGCAAAAAGAGCACGTGCGTAGCTAGGTTAGGTAGATATAGATATTTACTTAATACGTGTCGATAAAATGTATCAATACCACACTGTTTTCAGTGGGACAATTGACATTTTACCGATCAGTTTTTTTAATGCCAATACCACACTGTTTTTCTGTGACAAGGTATTAATACCGCACTGTTTACTGTTTTACTTACTTGAATACCTTATCAAAGCTAGAATATTATTGTTTCGTTAGTTGTTTCCAACT